>NQII01003986.1:10270-38655 GCA_002778355.1 Clitarchus hookeri
CACATATAATGTCTACAAGTTAAACAGTACGTGGTACAAATATATATATATATATATATATATATATATATATATATAAAAACAAATATTTTCGTGACCAACACCCGTAACTTTTAAAATAATGTTCTCCGCGGGAACGCTTGTAATGTTATAATGACCTACTCGTGCGCACTACCTGCAAAGTAATAACTTTCTGTACTTTTAACGAAGAATTAGTTGGAAGCTAGGTGCCAAAGGTTTTCTTGTAACTCTACAGCTGAAAGACTGCATGTACCACACATTATTTTAGAAAACATACAACATTTTTTTACGTAGCTCAATATTTATAATCAACTCGAAGTCTACAACACTTATTTGTTAAGGTTCAACATTATCTTTACTATTTCACACTAAGATTTTATGAAATTTGCTCCAATTTTTTTGTAGCGCTACAAAAATTAATTTGAAAACTAAGTTTTCCAAGAAAAATATCCTTGTAAAAATACAAATTAAAATGTAGAGTGTACACATGTACCTATAGGTTTTGCTGAATCTTCTCGCAGCTTCATTCTAGCTCAGAGTTGTAAAGAAAATTTCTGATTGAAAAGTTGTTTTACATTATACCCTATTAAATATATTAATAATGCGCAAATCGTTGGCAGCGTAGTCGTAAGATGCTTATTTTACTTTGCCTCGATTAACTGCACGTGTGATGATTCTACATTATTAAAAAAATAAAAATAAATATAAGTTATCGGTATAACTGATAAGCTAACTTTTTCAACATTTCGTTTTTTCTAGTAATTTTAAAATTAAAACTCTTGCTGAACCAGAATATGATTTTTTTAAAATAAGTGTCAAAAAAATTTCAATATTTTGAAACAAAAAAAAGCCCAGCAAATGTTTAAGTCATCCAAATTAATTTTTACTTCAGTGTGACTAATATATTTGATGATTCTTGGTTTTTTTATCAAATCAATTACCGGCAATATTTATGAGGACTTAATAAATAACCAGTTATGGTCAAAAATTGTTTTAATTAAAAAATGTTTAAAACTCTTAAATATTCGATTTTTTTAATGGTTAAAAGGTAAATGTTTAAATTAAATGTTGAATATATGACTCAACTGAACATACGTACAAATTAGAATATTTTTACGTGATTAGTGTTTTAAGAGCGAACGTAAATTATACGTTGTAGGGATAAATAAAGTTTGTATCAACAAATACTGACCGAAATCAATATCAGTAATATTTAATTATGCAATTAAGCATACGATTTTATCGAAATTTCTTTAGTGATACACAATTAGACTGTAGGGGCGGGGCACATACATACACGCCGACACGCAAGACAGTAAATTCGTAAACCTTTATTTTTAATGACTGTCGGTTACAAACTAATTATAATGAATAGGAACTGGTAAAGTCGGTAAAATGCTTGGTTCGAAAATGCAACACAGTTTACAGATAAACAACAACTTGTTCACAAAATTCTTCGTTGGCCATTTTGAAATGGTATTGTGCGATCTGTTAACAAAACCCTATCGCGTGAGATGGGGGGAGGGATACGGTGGCTAAGCGGTTAGACTGCTCGCCTTCCACCAAGGCAAACCGGGTTCAATCCCCGGTTGAACCATTCCCGGATTTTCGCAAATGGGAATCGTGTCGGGCGATGCCACTGGTCAGCGGGTCTTCTCGGGGATCTTCCGTTTCCTCTGCAATTTCATTCCGGCGCTGCTTCATTCTCACCTCATTTTACTCTAATCGGCTCTCAAGAGCTCGTGGTTAAGATACGCTTAAATCTCTCAACTCAACTCAGCCCATCGCAAGACCCACTCACAGTCGTATCGAATTTGGTGACATTCGGTGTAGTAGTTCAAAGATAGTTAGAAATAAACAAAAAGATAACAGAAGCCCTTCATCAAAATAAATTAGGCCACAAATCGCTAGCGACTATTTTTTTTTCTCTCGCCTTGTATTAACTCTGGCAGAGAAATTACAAATTTCCAAAAAATATGCTTATGAAACATGTTGTCGTTTCTTGAAACAGAAATCTCCAGAGATCTATTACAACCCAGTGTTAATTTTTTTCAATATAAAGTTTCGATTCCGTTCACATTTCGACCACCTGTGGTATCCAGAACAAGTGATCGCGAGCAAAACTTATCATTTAAAGTAGCTTGTTTTAACAGTTTATTTCATGCCCGAGAGATCATAGGAACATTTGCGCATATGCTTGCATGCACTATGTAGGTACAGGCTATTAACGGTAGAAAATAGTACTTTTTAAGGCCCTCCATGCAGGGATGATAAAAAAAGTTGTATTTTATTGTGTCCTCAGACGTTAACTTTGAATAGCTATAAAATAAATACACTGCGTTTATTAGTCACATGGCAAATTTTATATCAACAGTTGCCGAAATGGTGTAAATAACCTGAAAGGAAAGTTTAAGCACTGCCTAAAAAGTAATCACTTTACCGTGAACAGCCTATAGATACGCGTACAAACATAAATTAGACCGAAAATCTGCGGGTGCAGATACGACCAAAAATAAGCACGTGAAAACGTACATATTCCTCTCTAGGTCCTGTGGGCTAATTATGCATTTCAAGGCTGAAATGAAACAATAGTCTGTTGCAAATAGCACAGAAAGTATTTATTGCGGAATATCGGGATATCTTGCAGTGCGGTACCTGTATTATAATAGCTGTTATGCTCGTTGCCCGCCCGCCAAACATTGCAGAACTTCGTTTATAACTGATGTATGGATTGCTCGAAAACTGGTTCGTTAAAGTTAGTAACTCAAAGCAAACATTTTATGTTTATTCTGATATTATAATTAATAATGTGTCGTTAAATTTTGTGTATGTTTTAGCGTTAAATATTTTTGTTAAAATAAGCGCGTCTACTCCATTCGTATTTTTGCGAAAAAGTTTAACAGCAGTGGCTCGTTTTGCAGCGGTTACATGTATTTGCTTAATCGTACATTATCCAATCATTCCATCTGTGAAAATATTTATATTTTTATTTTTATTTTTTCTACATAAAAATTCAGAATTTTATACGACATAAATTCCTATTTGTAGTCTTTTATCTAACTTTTACTAATCATTTCATTAAAATGTTAAAAATACTTACCGAGTCATAATAATGAGTATTTATTTTTATATTTCACAAGTCCCTCACGCAACAAGGAAATAAATGACAGTTACTGCTTTCATATTGCCTGTCTTCGCCGTTGAACTCTTAATCTGGCAGTACCCCGGCAGTTCCTCTAAATTTCTCTTGATGGATACAGCTGTAACTTTCACTTATTTTCAAATCATGTCTGTTATCATAGGTTTCAATTTCGCTTTGCCTTTATTTCGGGATTTTTTATATGTAATAATAATAAATCATTAAACTACACCGCGACTGGAATGAAAGATGAGCGGTCTTAACAATAGTCATTTTCAAACCACAGTACCGTATTTCAAAATAGTGAGGTAACAACTTTTAACAAAACGACAAAATTTGTGATATCACTGTGATTTATTGAATTAAAATCTGATACTTGTGACATTTCGGTGGGTAATATATCATCCATTTTCGTTTATAAAACTAAAAAGCTACCCGGAGATTGCAAAACTGGCATTTAAAACCATTTCTCACGTCATATTTTTTTTTATATAGAAAATTTCGCTTATGTTACAGCAAGGTAACCGTTTTTGATTATTTAAGCACAATAATTCATATCTGACATTTAAAAAAATATCGCAGCCCAGAGTTTTAGAGGTTTTCTTACTATAATTACAGGACGGGTGGTGATACAATTGTAGAACTTTCATAGAGTACACATCTCTATTCAAGAAAACAGTATCCAGAAATTTGTTGTTTCAGCTCAAAATATCTATAATTTTTTTATATATACATCTGAACGGACTCCTGACAGCTGGATTCGCAAAAATTAATTTCTTTTTTAAACTATAATTCTTATATTGTCTCACGATTTGTTTAAAGTTTCTTCTAATATGTGAAGTTTGAGAAGTGGGTGAAATAAAAATGGGGAGAAATGTAATTTTAATTTACTTGTTTCATCTAACATTATTTTGTGTTGTTCGCCCAGTGAACGAGAAAAAAAAGAGATAATTATTGTGCGCTAAACATCCTGAAACTAATAAAAATTCGTCAGTTTTGTAACACATTAACATTATTTACAATCGATATTATGTAACAAAAGTGTATCGCATAAGTGTAAACGTTTCTTGTACAAACGTAACATCATAAAGTACTGGCATTTTCTGTTCTTATACAAGCACTTTACAATTATACAAGGGCTTCACCTTTTAACTTCGCACACAAAACAGTATTTTATAAGATCGTCTCATGTTTGACAATCCTATCCATAACAATTCAATACGATAACATTTATGGTCACGGATTCCTTGCCTTTGACTTGGGCTACTGAATATCGCGAAACAACTAGGTTACGAACACTTCAGTATAAAAATAAAGCATTTAATTTCTTTAATTGCAGATTGTAGGTACAACTATCGCCCTGTCATATTAGGACAGTTATAATTCAGTTGTTGCAATTAATAACATCTCTTATTCGTCTAAAATCCACATAAAACTTTCATAAAATGGTTACTGAATCGGGAAGAAAAAATTCTAATATATTATTTACGAACTTCATTCTACTTCATTATATTTTCGTTTAAAATCATATTTGTATCAATATGTGTATCTTGTTAATGCTTCAGAACCACCTTCATTTGTTTTGTCAAGTAGGACTGAGAAATATTAAATTATGAAATCACGAGGTGCAAAAAAAAAAAACGGACGCTTACATGAGTCGCTGATAGATGTGTACTGTACGCCAAAAAAATTTGACGCGAGTCAAGCGTCATGCAAGCGTCACGTGCACATGAATATCGCGTTTTATCTTGGCGCGCGTCGCTTTGCAAACAGTGGCGCTGAAAGAGCAATCGTAAAAGACTGACAGTTCAAACTTTCCGAAGCGAGGAACTTGTATTGTACGACCAAGATACAGAAGACACACACAGCACTTGTCGCAGATTAACGCGGTAAGAGAATAGTTAAGGGGGGAGTGGTTCAAGGACGTTGCAGTTTCCTTGTAAAGCATTGCTGCAATAATATTTTATTTTCAGACTACCGATAAAATGTCAATTTCAATAAATAAATTTTCTACTCTGTCAATATTAAAACTTCATTAACCATTAATATAACCCCCATATACATATTTTCAGCTTTTAAACGAAATATTCTGATTATGCCATATGTGTCCATATAACATGTTTATCATCAACCACTCCCTTCCCTGTGAAAGTTTCGGATACATCCCCGTCGTTTCGCAGAGGTACATTGCGACAACTTGTATGCACCAATAGAATATAGAGCATGTCTGCATTATAATAAGCCAGCATATTGCCATGTAAAGGCCTCGCAAAGAGACTCCCCCAGGAGTCTTTTATACAAAACGTTTGCGGGGTATTGTCTTGCGCTGATATAACGGAAAGATTATTTAATACCTTCCTGCATGCTTTTCCTCTTATGAAGTACACACAAATTGAGCTTTCCTCATTCTGAAAAAAAACTGTCTGTTGTAAACGAAACATGCGTTACCTCAGTTATAAATAAAGTGCGTTTAAAGCAGCGCTGAAATAGTTTGGTAAAATAATTAAGATTTTTAAAATAGCAACAGCGTATAAATCAAGAAGTAACATACTTTAAACAAAAAAAGCACATGCATGGGTGTTAATTAAAAAAAAAAAAGTGTTGAAGGAATTTAAAATCTTGTTTCGAAAATGCAATAAAAATTACACGATCGTTAAAAACAATGCGACAGAAATATGTTGTAAAAATATACCATTATAACCATGGTATATGAAGATGGACACTTATGTTGGAAAAAGTGGATGATTTAGAAGAAGAATATTGCAGCGATTTTTGCTCTGGTTATTTCTAGGTCATTGCAACAACGGTAGCAAGACTTATTGTGTTGATTTCAACACTATCTCAGAGGGGACACGGCACCGTGTATTGCGAATTCCAGCCACTCACGCCAGCAGAATAGAGTCACCGGCCAGAAATATGGATGAAAGTCGTTCACCAATTATATCCTGGAGACTAACTTGCCATACTTCAACCCGACCAACGGGGAGTATTCCACAACGCGCAATATTCAATCAGACACAAGACCCGTTTCCACATATTCGCATGGCCAAAGCGCGACCGAGTTACATCGATAGAACCACCGCGCTATTTCGCATCTTTATACTTACTTATCCATTCTACGGCGTCATCCCGTCCAGCACATGGCTTTGCCTCGCGGTTCATATAATACGTCTGCTTCCTTGCAAGGGGTACGAGTCAGCACTTCACTTTACGTTACCTCTCTCCTCTCCAACTCATGGCTCCCCGACTAAGCCGTCTTCTTGCCTTATTTCCTCCAATACGCTCGGCTGTGCTATAAAGCTTTATTTGAATTTACAACTCCCGACAGTTTATAGACAACATATAACGGCGTGGTTTACGATCCAAGTACCCCATATACACCTCATACTAGCGTAATATAAAATTTTATCCGAACAGTATATCAGTTGATATGCGTCCACTTAAACAAGTAAGGAAAAAAAAACATTAAAAATCACCGATGAAAATTTTTTTATGGCTTTGTAATTGTATATAAAAAAATTGTTTTTTATTAATTTTTTTTCAAATTAGAACACACTTCCAACGTCAATTCACGTTGAACGGAGGTACAAGTTTGCTAGTATTTAATGAATGTGATTGTTTTTTCAGGTAAAAAGACATCTTTCGTAAGAGTGTGTTAGTCGTGACAGCGAAAACCTAGCCAAACCA
The DNA here is from genome assembly GCA_002778355.1 of Clitarchus hookeri. Lineage (NCBI taxonomy): Eukaryota > Metazoa > Arthropoda > Insecta > Phasmatodea > Phasmatidae > Clitarchus > Clitarchus hookeri. The sequence goes on from NQII01003986.1 coordinate 17,118, forward strand.
ACACCACGCAATAAATTGGCTGTAGTGCTGCTTTGAATTACCGCCATTACAGCAAGCTTGTGATTCGCGGGCGCTGACGTCATGCAATTTGCGGATTAGGTGCTGGCATGCATCGAAGGCTGTGCAGTTCTTGGCAGAGCACACAAGAGGAGTTGTCAGCAACTTGAACGTTACCACTTAAGAAGGCTTTTTTAACCCCAAGGACAATCGTCGACTTCTTTCCCGACGGGAAATAACTTAAAAACGTGACCTAAGCCGTAGGTGGATAAAAAAAATGCCAACCACAGAATCTAAACAAATGAACGGCGCACAGATCACGCTCCGTGGTTGCTGATAACCAAAATACGTTCTTATAGGGAACATGCATTGCATTCATGAACGTCGTAACAAACANCGCTCCGTGGTTGCTGATAACCAAAATACGTTCTTATAGGGAACATGCATTGCATTCATGAACGTCGTAACAAACAGAGAAAAAAATATGCCATTTTACAAGACCCCAGTTTCGGTGCGTTTTAAGCTTCATATTTTTCCTCCCTCGCTTTTCGTGCTAACATGCATTTATTTTGAAAAACATCGAAGGCCCTGAAATTTTTGCGAANAGCCCTGAAATTTTTGCGAAGTCGTGATATCCGTGATGGTTTCAACCGAGGGCACTGTAAATGTATGCGCAAACACCTATTTAAAAAAAAAAAAATCTTGTATACAAAAACTGTTTCAGGTTACCTCCGATTTTCTGAGAACTCTTTCAAGTCTGAAAACACGGCCTCTAGAAGCAAGGTATTAACATAAACATCGGCATTTTTCCCATTCGGGATCATATATTTTTTGTTTGAGAGCAATTCTTAAAGACTTTTTTAAAGTAACATTATACATTAAACTTCGTTTCGAAAATTACGATTATGTCTCATAGCTTAACGCAAGCTATGTACGTAATTGCTTATTTGTCTTAGCAAAAATAAGAAAGCGTGCTGGATTCGAGAAATGACTAGATTTCTCAATAATGGGATAAATTTGACAACACCCCCCCGCCCCCTCCCCCCAACCACTTACCATTTCTTTTAAATCAAATTTTTTACTGCCAAACTTTAGAGAGCAAATAATCATATTATACCTAACTATATTTATCCATTAAATACAAGTAAGGAAATAATGTAACACAGAAGCATTGAAAATGTCAGATCACTCAAATGAGCTACGACCTAGAGTGTAAAGTTTTTATTTTTTATTTTAAATATAAAAAGGCATNAGGCATAATAACGAAAATGTTTTTGTGGACATGATTTGCTACTAATATTGGTTGTGCGTGTGTGTGTATATATAAACACATGAATACATACATGTGTATATAAAAATTACAGCGACATTCAGTGTCCCCGAAAATGTTCTATTATACATGCCAGTTACACTGAAACTTTTTTTTTCTGGCACGGTGCAAAATAAAAGTTTACAGCTTAGGAAATACCTATTAATAGGGTCAGTGACTTTTCGCATAAAAATCGGAGTACGCGGTAGACTTCAATACTATATACACACCTCAGCGGTTGATATACATCCGTTGGCTGCTGGTGCCGTGTCCGTCTTTGGACAAGCCACTCAGGACTAAGTAACTCCGACACTGAACCTTCGTGATTCGTGCGCAAACGGTTAACACGGCAGAACATTTTTTTAGCCAATCAAAGAAGCGGGACGACTCTACAGTGCTTTGGACTGTATTGTGTCTCGAATTCTTTTCGCGAGATATCACCGCCTCTACCTATTAATGTGTCACCATATTTGTTAAATCCTTTATTGTAATCACTTCAATAATTACATTATAACATTATATTGCCTTAGTCCACTCTCACTGTCTTTAAAAATTAATTAGAACGTAACGAACTTATTTACTGTACATTTGTGTGTCACTAAGGACCGAAAATTTTGTGAGTTCATTTAAAAACAAACTAGACTTTGAGATATTTTAGTAATTGTATCACAGTTTATTTGATACTCCCTGGAGGAAAATGAGGAAATAAAAAATCTACAGCAAAACAAGCATCGACTCCCGCGCTACTTAGCTATAGGATGTTCACGGTAAAGTGAGCACTTTTGAGGCACTAGTCACTTATTACTTTCAAACATTTTGTTATCCTTTTATCATATTATTTAAATAAATATTGTAATGTAAGTAACAAATACAGTATGTATATTCCATCGCACTTGTGAGTTAATGTCTAAAGCTAAAATAAAATATTTATTTATTGACTATTATTCCAAATGAGAGGACTTTCAAAAGTGCTCACTTTACCATGAATAGCATATACACAAGTGAAATATCGTGGTGGTCACTTTGATGTGGGCGTACGCATTTTCTGACTGGCTGCGGGAGGCTCCGGGGCGGACCTTGCGTCTGATTGGGTGGCTTCTGTGTGCTCCGAAGGATCCCCTATTGGCTGGGCTGCCGGCTGGCGAGTGACAAGGTGCTGATGTGCGAACGTCGTCACGACATGTCGCTGGCATGCGATGCTGGGGTCCGTGGTATAAGCGCCCGCTTCACCTCTGTATTGTTAATTACTCTGTGCCCTTGGACACCAGCCAGAGAATGAATAGCTGATGCTCGAGTATAAACTATTCACGGTTACTTCCGACTTATCTGAAGTCCTGCTGAAGTTATACTTCCAGGATATTCCTCCGCCTCATGCAAACAAAGCTTGACCGAGTCTAGAAAGTTATATCAAAGGGACAGCGCACTGTATTCTTGCGCAACCACTATAGTAATATTTTGCATAAGAACTATTTCTTACTAGGCATTAACACAACTATTTTCTCACTGCTGTTATTCATATTAATTATTAATAGAATATTATAATCCATACGCAAAATGTAAGTGAAATTTTAATTTAACCGAAAGTATGGTAGTTTTATGTCAACACACGTATAAAAAGCTTGTGATTTAGAACATATTTAGGAAAAAACAAACACGTCATTCATGGGGTCATTTTTCAAAGGTTCGATTCAAAACGTGTGAAGAAAACGCGAATAGACTTGATACACAGAACTGTCGAGTCTAGTGAACTGTTAGCGCCACAACTGCTTGCGGTGGAATTTACGCGGAGCGGGGTGCGGCTGGAGAGGTAGCTCCGCACGCAGCCCGCTACAGTCTGATGGCGTGCTAAAAACATTAGTCTCGGAACCATCCGCTGCGCGTTTGCCGACGCGCGCCGAATGTTTTGGTAACTGTTGAGAACCTGTCACACTGTCAAATTTTCCGACGAACTGCTTCCAATAAGCTTGGTCAAATAAAGTTGGACAGTTGTGACGTCATAGAAACGTCATAAACGCCACTATATTTGTCTGAGAAAGTTGGACGGCTTTGGTTTCCATCAAACATTTGAAGATTGGACAGGTTCTAAAATTTCTTTGATGTTTGACGGTCTCAGCCAATCAGAATCGTGCACGACAAAAATGGACGTCAAGAAACTTTGAAATAACGAACAATTGCAGGGAACAAAGTAGGTCATGAAGATAATTAATTTATCTAGAAGCTGCTTGGGCATGAATGCTATTTCAAGTGAATATTGCATATAATATTACGAACTCAGAGGCATTTAATTGCACTGTGCAGGAAATATCTCTGATAAATATAATTTTAAATTAGTAAAGAAGCGGAAATAAATTACATCAATCCTTACATTTCTTCCTGTAATGGACTGCATGGAAAAACGAAAGCAATATCTCACTACGGAAATAATTTTTAATAATTGTTCAAATTAGATTTTCCTAGTAAAAAAAAAAATTGACAGTGTGACACATTTTCAAACACATTCAAGATTATTTGAAAAAAATTGTTGGAAGAAAAATCTGATGGCCATATCAAGTCTTCAAATGTTATTGTCAAATATAGTTAAAGGCGAAAATTCGACAGTGTGACAGAGGCGTTTATTACACAGCCGGACAGACACTAATATCAGTTGCCGCCAGCCATGCCGTGCCGGCAGCCCAAGCGCTGGCATCTAGAGCCACCAGAATTGGTGGCACTTATGGCACAGGTTCATGAATTCTCGCAATCATCCTGTCCCGGCGTATCATTCATTCCGGACTATTTTGCTTACTTTTAAGCGTTTTTCTTTTGCATACCAGAGCTTCCAGCTATAGCAGCGAGGGAGCATGCACAATTACAATGAATTGTCAGCTTGTTTTCACGTTACTACTGGATCCTTTTCTGACGTTACGGTATCAGGAAACTAATATTCTCATCAGAAACGGCGTTCGTAAAGTTATCGCCGCACGCACGTGTGTCGTACTGGACCGCATGGACACGCGATACCTTCCTTGCCATCCTGAGCATGCGAACAGGCAACACACCCATCAGTTAGTCTGACCAAAAGCCAACCTGCGTGGGCGTCCAGCTTGGGATCGGGAAAGAACAGTGAACAGTTGGAGGTGAAATTCTGCTGACAGTGTTCTGCGTCGCACACGTACAGATGATCAATGTCAGCGACCCCGATCACTGAGCATCGGTTTTCGTTCACTATAACTCTTCGCTGATGAAGTTTTGCCGCGACGTGCATGCCGTCATCACCTCGGACACTGTTGCTCTCGATACACGTGAGACGCTGGCAGTCTTCAATGCACTTGCCGTCGGTGAAAATCAGAGAGCTCCCCCATTTTGCGTATCCTACGTCTGGCCGATTACACGCACGAAAACGTACTATACAGTAAATTCACGGTTACTTCCAACTTCTCTGAAACCCTGCTGAATTTAAACTCTCAAGTTATTCGTCCGCCTCGTGCAAACAAAGCTTCACTAAGCCTAGAAAATTACACGAAAAGGACAACGCACCGCATTCCAGCGCATTATTTTCAATGTAATTTTGCATGAGAACTATTTCTTACTAGGCATGACTAACGCATTTTTTTTCAACCCGTTTTTTGGTCGTATTATTTATAAATGAAATATTATAAGTTATAGATAAAATACAGGTAAAACTTCAATTCAATCAAAAATAACATCATTTTATGTTAACAAAATGTAACTTAAAAAAAATTAGGAAACAAGCAAACGCGCCATACAAGGGGTGTTTATTCAAAGATTTTATTTCAAAAAAGTGCAAAGAAACCGGGAACGGACTACACGTCACTTACGTTACTTAACGCGCTGCAGACTAACGTACTTCGCTGAAATACCGAACGCTGGTCGCGACGCATGAATACCCAGTGTTGCCAACCCACAAACATGCTGTATTACAGAACACAGGTGTTTCCATTATTTTTAAAGCCATTTGAACGTGGCGGAAACATATTTTTATATCGAGTTGCCGGGGCTTGCGCGAAACGACCATCACTCGCAGGTACCTGGTGAGTTGCGAGAGATTTGGGCGGCTCTTAACATCGAGGTCTTGAGAGCTGACGAGGTTGAAGCGAGGTATGGAGCAGTGTCGGAATGCAAGGTTGGGGGAAACGGGAGATCCCCGAGAAAACCCGCCGATCAGCGGCAACGTCCGCGGTACGATTCCCCCATGCGAAAATCCGGGGGCGACCTCGCCGGAATCGAACCCGGTTCGCCTTGGTGGGAGATGAGTGGTCTAACCACTACACCACTATGGCCCCCGTATTGCATATGAANCGGCCCCCTGCAGGTACCTGTTGGAGAGCCAGCGGCGACGGCCAGCTCCGGCAGACGGGCCGATCCATGCTGTCCCCGCCGGGCACGGGCGTACACTGGCGTCCTGTTCCACGGAGCAGTGTTGACAGATGGGGAAAATGACATTCTGGTATCATGCGCCGTAAAATTCTCGTATTCTCTATAAAATTCTGGTACTCTAATAAAAATGATCTCCTCCCCAATGAAAAGTTATTGCAATTACATTACAGTAATTTTAAGTCCCGAATTAAATTTGTGTAATTTTAAAACAACAGCCAAAAATTTTTTTATATGATTTTGGATTGCTTTTGGTTAGATTGTATAATATATATATATATTTTTACAGGCTGTTCGGAGATTACTTACCGGTTTTCATTTTACAATATGAAAATTATAAGTTACGTTAAATACATTTAGTCAGAGACTAAAAAAACACATAAATAATGTTAAAAACACGATTGACTATATGATGTGATGTAACACTATGTATGGCTATAAACTACGAGTACAATATAAGATAAAATACTCTGAAGTAGTTGTGATATACAATTTTTTTATTTTAGTTAACAAAATAATTTACATCAGTACATCAGTAAATTTTAGCAGATTTCTATAACCAACACACATCTGGTATATATGCGTACCAGAATGAGAAAAGTCTGGCACGTGGTACCAAGATGGAAAATTTGGTAAGAATACCATAATTGTGGTACGTCTGGAAAAACTGCCGCGGGGCGCCAGGGCAGAGCAGGAGCCCACACGTCACGTGGAGGAAGTGACGTCATGCTCGCGCCCGTGGGAAGCGGAGTACTCGGGACACCCACGTGAGTCGGAGCTGTGCGGCGCGGCGGTTCCGGTCGCGACAAAGTGACGAGGCCAGGCAACCATAGATCGGCGGTGCTGTGTCACGATTAAAGACAAGAATTCGCGGGCTCATTTCGAGACAAGCCAGAATTCAAAACAGGTGTGTTTATATAACTTTAGCAATGGGTCCACACAGTGTTCACACCTCCTGGGGAACGCTGGCCCAATCGTCGCCTTCCACTGTGACAGCAAACAACCAATGCGCAGTTAATTTGATATCCGCATATTTGTACGTAAAACTGTAGAGTCTAGCATGTAGGTCTTTAAACTCACGAACTTTTCAGGTCTCTAGTCATGATACGGGGCATTCAAAATATCGCACACTCGCACAAAATTATGGTACATTTCTAACAAATGCGTAAAATCACACTTTTATGTTTGATTTACTTTCATTACACAACATCTGTTTGAACGTTGCACTATCGATAACCAATATAAATAACATTTTTGAAATAAAAAAAATTGAAGCATTACCTGGTTTGTAAATCACAATAATCATTCCATAATCAAACACACCTGCCTGCACAGCAATGGAACGTGTTTGTTAACTAAAATAGGCCAAATTGCCAGCACAAAATACAGAACAACAATAGAACAACAGAACATCTCCAGAAGCCCGAAGAATACTGATACATTTCGATCTATATGTCAAGCTCGTAAAACCTCCAAAAGTTCAACCTCTAACTGCAGATAAATCATAGGGTTCCGGCTTTCGGATTGATAAACCAAGGAGGCCAACAAACTGATTATCTTTTATTATACCTCGTCATTGTACATGGTACACAAGGTCTAATTATGGTATAAGTACCATGAAAATGGTACGCCTAACATCACCGGATTAGGCTCGGCCTGGCGGTTCTTTTGATGTGGCCGTGTACCCATTCGCTGATTGGCCGAGCGAGGCTCCGGAACGGCGCCTTGTGTCCGACCTACTGGCTGGGATGCCGCATATATATAGGTCAAGGTTACTTCTACTCAGGTTGGGAAGATCAATGTTAAAAGTTTGGCAGCCAAAAATTTTCGCCACTGGGTAAGCGCTAATGTCAGCAATGTACCAGATTTTTCTCTATTTTCCACTTCAAAAAACAAGGATGATTGCAATAATCATAAATAAAATATGAAATAACTTCGTAACCAAGTAAAATCCTTCTCTTTTATATTTCACGTAGCTTAGAATTTTAGTTAAAAGTTACGTTTTGATACACTGCGCACCTAGCGGCGGAAATATTCCCTAAGTCAAACTATCCCATAAGAAATCTCGTTTTTTTTATTGTTACCAACCCTAGCAGAATAAACCTTTCGCGAAAAGATTTCAGGACAAGTTGTGTTCCAAAGTTCTTTAGTTCAGAACCACCTCCCTGTTTGTAGCATTTGACGCGGCTTATCTGTCTGCCCGCGAATCTCGGAGGGTCAGTATCGGAGAAACTTAATTCTGATTGGCTCGCTCGTGTAACAGACTGTCTTCGCACAAAGACAAGCGGCCAATGGTTAAATGAAGACTGCAAGCGTGCACGTAAATCTTTTTCGCGATAAACAGGCGGGCCCTACGCGAACAGAAAAGATGAGGAAGACCGATTCTCTGTCTGCATTCTGCGCATGAACCCAGTATTGACCTGCTCCAAATNAGCGTGCACGTAAATCTTTTTCGCGATAAACAGGCGGGTCCTGCGCGAACAGAAAAGATGAGGAAGACCGATTCTTTGTCTGCATTCTGCGCATGAACCCAGTATTGACCTGCTCCAAATCAACCCAACCATCAGTCACGCGGTCAACAGTCATGAACGTGTTCGTTTATGTATTAATAAAAAAAACACTTTTATATTAATGAAATACTTCTTCCTAATTTAATTTAATGAACAGCATTTACAATTGGTTAGAGGCGATATACAAACATCCCAAATTACGTAGTTAACATTCAGTGTTCTAGCGTCAAATCCTATCCACTTTGTTTACGATAGTCGAGTAGGCAGAAAATCAGTTCCATGTTGGGACACGGGGAGTGGCTCTGCGCAGCCAGCGAGGTCGCTCTACACTCTAAGGGTTTGAAAACATTGTTCAGCTTGTATGCATTGTATGTAATGCCATTTTACTAGAAAAAAAAAATGCACTTTATATTTTTTGAACAATTTTACGTCAAATCCAAAAGATTTTCTGTTTTTCTGCAGCCGTAATAACCAACACTAAGTAAGTTGTACAATAAAAAAAATTTACAATGTAAACTAATACCACTTGACATACATGTAATCATCAAATAACAGTTCATGCTTAAAAAAAAAGTTACTAATATACAAAAATTCTTTTATATTTGACTTTTTTTTTCATGTGTATGACATGTTATTTGGTGATTACATGTATGACATGTGGTAGCCTAGGGTATTAGTTGACATAGTAATTTTTTTAATTTGTAAACTTAGTTAGTATTTGTTATTAACACTGCAGCAAAACACAAAAATTTTGGATTATAAATTAAATTATTCAAAAAATATAGACACTTTTTTCTTTATTCGAGGAAAATGGCATCACATACGATGCGTACAAGTTTAACAATGTTCGGTACAAATATGAAATAATTTATTTTTCGGTATCCAACATCCTAAGTCACCAGCCGCTTATTGACGAAAGGCGTTCTGACATGTTGTCAGCCACTGACCGCCATTTTGCTGGGGTATGCGGCTGGAGTTCTCGGAATAAGCGACTGTTTCGCTTCCGCATACTTAGGTAATGCCCTTACACAATAACAACGCTAGCATTTGACTTGAAGGTTTCTGTCCCTTTGAAGAAATCAGAGATACACAATACGAATATAAATTCAAAGCTCAAGACAATTGAAAATCGGTTCTGCAATCTTCGTAAAAATGCGTATATTGTCATGTAAATCGGTATATATCCCCAAGGAATATATTTTACTTACCTGGTTTTTAAAATAAAATTTTAATTGAAACAAAAAAAACCGCTTGTTTACTTTATTCATAAGTATAAATTCCTATGCTTTCCCTTCACTACACACCTGAAAAATTCGTGAGTTCAATGACCTGTAGGCTATACTCCATTGTCGTATGTAAAATAATGCAAATATCACTGTTCGTTGGTTGCCTTACGGCAAACAAATATTCATTCCACATAACTAGAGACCCGGAAATTTCGCGAATTCACTTGAGGACAAGCTAGACTTGAAACACGTGTGTATATACACTTGAATTTCTTTTCCAATTGGATCACAGCTTGTAAGCCACGCCCTATACGAATTTGAGTCAATAACTAACCTGCAAGAAAATATGCACCGAATCCCGTGCTACTAGGTCTGGAGTAAAACTGGAGCAACAGCCAATGTGCAACTAACTGATGTTCGAGTGCACTAAGGACTGTGGAGTCTATCTTGTTCCCACTTGAATACGCGAAACATCCGGGTCTCTACACATAACCGCTAATATGTTCTCGGCAAAATTACTTTAAATGTAAGTTTCAACTTAACGAAATCGTAAAGTCGAGAGTGCTTGACTTTATCTTTGACAGTCCCATTGTGTCAAGTTCCATAGAAAACATGTCGAGAAGCAAATGTAAAGTCAAATTGTTTAAAGTTTTCAAAGGTCCCGTGCTCTGTGGAAAGACGTTGTGGAGAATTGGCGCCCCAGACTCAGGATGAGAGAAATATGAGATTCGATGAGAGGACAAGCAAATACGTATACCTAGGGACGGGTTTTTTTTTTACGAAAATATTTATGGTCATGCTAGACTTCAATATCCTACGTCCATAACCACAACTTCCTTCGGTTATTGGCCGCGTGTCTACGTGAGAAGACATTTTCTTATTTGACTGGCCATTCGTAATAAAGAACTCCGATACTGAACGTTAATGATTCGCGGACAGACACTTGAGGCACGTGACATTTAAAGTCATCCAATCACGAAAGTGCATATGAACTAAAGTGTTTTGGAGTACAACTGGTCTTGAAATGTTTTCGCGGAAAACACCTGTCCCTACGTATACTTTACAGTTACATTCGTGGCAGTGTTTGCAGCGTGAAGGACCTCCAGTCAATATGAAACCTGCAGGAGGAATCCTTTGGTACCTGGTGCAAAGGTAAAGGCTGGAAAATCTGCATTTGGGGCATCAGCCAGTGGACAAACTGCCAAGAATATGGACGTGTTCGAATTTAATTATTTGGTAATGGAAGGTTAGGGACGGCACTGATCAGCGCTCCTAGTGTTCAGTTCAGGAACTATATTACTCTATGTTTTCGTATAAATTCGTTACTTTGGCAATAAAAAGTAACTTAATAAATACACGTAATTTCACTTGGCAAAATAAAATATAGTTTCATTTACCCGTTCCCTCAAGGAAAGCATCTATTTAAAAAATAATTGTATATACTTGTGGTTTGTTTTATAAAAAACTGTACTAAATATGACCTCCGGTGATACAAAGAAAACGAATAACAAACAAAATTACGTATCGGTGGTTCATCGTTTAGTTTTCCTTCTTTGTTGTTGGTTTAAATTCGCATGACCAATTCCCACACAGTGCGTACGATCGTGCATAATAACCCACAGGGAGGTTCTTTTTAGCCTGCGAGGTTCTTACCCAATGATAACCCCCTGTGGATCATAAATTCGTCAACCAAACTACTCTTCTATGTTATGAATAATTCCTGTTGCCATACATAAATTAATCAATGTTGGTGCGAAAGTGCTAACTTGCATAAAAAAAAAACACGCGTGAAATAAAGACGTAAACTCTAGCAGACGCTTTTGCAGAGGTATTCGGAATTTAGTGTGCTAATCCAGCTAATTTATTATGCTCCATAATGGCCGATTTAGCGTAACTCGTTCAAACCCAGTGCACACAAAATGTGTACACAGTAAACACAACATAAGTTATTTTTGGCTAGTACTGTACACTGCGCGGCTCAGTGTCCAATAATCTTCCTTGCGCCAAACTAATTCGTAAACCATGCTACTGCTCTTGGTTATTACTGGTTCATGCCACTATCCCCAAGCATAAAGTATACATCTCAATATTCGGCGTGCAGCCGCGGTGGCACAGCGGCTAAAGCGCTCACCTACCAACAAAGCGAACCGGGTCCGATTACCGGCGAGGTCCCGTCTGGATTTTCACGCGTGGGAATCGCGCCAGACGATGCCGCTGGTCGCCGGGTTTTCTCGGGGATCTCCCGTTTTCCCCCCGGCCTTGCATTTCGGCGCTGCTCCATACTCACCTCGTTGCACCGTCATCGGCTCTCAGGACCACTGTGTTAAGAGCCACCCACATCTCTCCACTCGCAAATATCTCCATCCATTATTCGTTGTGATAAAGAATCAAATACTGTGCAATTTTAAGTACAGCAAATAGGCTTATCAAACATGAAAATTTTTTGCAACTCTGGGAACTGTAAACTAAGCACTTCAGACGCAGTGTACTTAATTATGTAAAGAAGGTAATTTTTGGCAGGTACTGCACACCGGGTCTCAGTGTCCAATAACATTTTGTGTGGGTAACTGATTCAAACTTTTGAAAAATCACCCCATGTATTACGAATTTGGTTGTATCCTAATATGTCTTGTATCACAAGCATTATTTCTGGTTAAATTAAAATGTTGCTTACGTTTCATTAATAAACTATAATACTTTATTTGCAATTAACATTAATAAAACAGAGAGAAAATAAGTGAGTTGGTAATGCCTAGTAAGAAATTGTTCTCATGCAAAATATTATTCAACTGAATGCACACGAATGCGGTGGGTTGTGCCTTTCTAGAATTGGTGAAGCTTCGTATACATGAGGCGGAGGGATACCCTGAAAGTAGAACTTTAGCAGGGTTTAAGAACAGTTGGAAGTAACCATGAATTGACTTTAGTCTTTGAATAGTTTACTTTTACTGTAGCCAGATTGTTACAGCGTAACAAGTGTTATGTCGATATGTGTACACCATTGCATGATTTTTTTTTTGTAACACGTAAACCCGTAAATTAAAGTAAGTCTGAACGGGTCAACGCGGGTTTGAAAAGACAAAATGGCGGATTCGAACACGGCTTTTGGGGTTTAACATGTATTTCCGATACTCACAGATTTCACTGTCAGTAATGTCAGCTATTGTTCCGATACCGCTGACGTGCACTGAAGATTACTGGCAGTCGTCGAGCATATGGGTGGCGCCCTTTGATAGGCCAAAAAGATTATCTACTGAAAACACTGAGATTTCTGGGGCTCAATATATGTGCATAATGCCAGTGACGTAAGTCTTCGGCGCGATTTAAGATATTTGCTCAATAAACACGCTTTAAAACGTTTAAGCGTTTGTAGTATTATATTTAGAATAGCTATTTCGGAAATTCTGTGAATATACAATATAAGAACAACCTTAAAATTGAATTAATATTTTAATCAAAGTATATTATCGGACAATTCTGCAGGATTCAAATTAATTTACATACATAAATTATTTTTTAAATAATCAGCGAAATTAAATATTAAATCAAAATTTATTCTTAAATCCAATTTTTTTTTTTAAATATAATTTACTGTCAAGTACACCGATGAGTAATAATATTTTCTGGTTATTGATAACTGTTCTCTTACGAGTGATAAGGTTTATTCTACTTTGGTTGGGAAGCTCAATGCTTTTAGTTTGGCAACTAAATATATTTCGCCGCCAGGATGCGTTTGTGTCGCAAATGAACAGGATTTCTACGTTTCGTATGTAAGCAAATAGATAATTGCCATTTTCATAAAATAAAAATAATTATGTGACATTTTCCTATTTATATTCTGTTAGAACCTAAGAAAAGAATAAATCACGTTCTTTGCTCTAGAGTGGAAATATAAAAGAAAATGTTCACATGATTTATATTCTTTCGTGAACGAAATTGAGCAAAACATTGGTTTCCACAATTACTTTATTTAAATATGACAACAGAATCGAAAAAAAAAATTGTGAAATTGTTGAAAACATTATTTTTAGAGCTTTCCTGTGAAGTTTCCTTAAGGAAAAGAACAAAAGTACAAATTTCATTTTGATGACAGCGATATTTATTTCGTAGCTTTTTCCATTAAAAAAAGCGTACTAACGGGTGCTCAATGCCAAACACAGTTGCACTTTTACTGTTTGTGAATAATAAATACAAAACAAAAGTCAATACTTAAAATTTTTGCCGACCTAAGACTAAGTATAGGTGTATCCCAATTCGAGCCAAACACGAACTTTTACAAACAAATAAACAGAATTTCTCCATTTACCGCTAATTTAAAAACAACCTCTTTGGAACACCAGCGCACCTAGCGGCGGAAATTTCCCTCGTACCAAACTTTCTCATGAGGAATCTCGTTTTGTTGGTAAGCTGAGTAGAATAAACCTCGCCGCTGGCCAACAGCGATGAAGTATCAGTGACGCCAGTTCTCATCAGCAGTAACGGAATGCGGGCACTGAAGCCGCAAAGTTCTCGCAACGCTAGCCCCGGCCACCCTGAGGCTAACTTCGTAACAACGTCTGTGGGAGGGGCGGGGCGGGGTCGAAGCTCGTCGTCGGAAAAGAGACCATCAGGGACATCACTTGTTAAAAGCCGGAGCCTTGGATCCGGTTCTGGAACGGGGGGAGAACCTGCCACGCAACGCGACACAAAGAGCACCCCCAATCAACTAAATGCGTTGCTCTCAAAGTGTATGTCTGTTTTTTCTTTGTGTAAATGGACCGCAGTCAGCGAAACACAAACACACACACACACAGCGAGGGTTAAGGGTTTGGGATTTGGCAAAATGGCCGAACTCTTTTACAGCACGAGGATACGTCATCAACCAATCAATGCTTAGCAGTTTAGGCTGCTCACGGTTAAGCGAGCACTTTTGAAATCAATATCAACTGCATATTTGCTACCCGTGCACACCGACAAGCTAAGTCCCAGTGAAGTTTGCAACAGTTTAAGTAAAACGGTTCCAAGTTTCGACGTTCTATTGTGAATTCTCAGGTTTAAGCTAACGGCAATTCAAGATGGTGTTTCACACGAAATTAAATTGACTTCAACCAGACACACTGTTTCGAAAGGACGCTGGCTCACTTAAAATAAAATTTGATCAATGCCGCGTTTCTTAAGGGTGCTGCTCAACAAATCGTTCATTATTTTATACTTGTACGAAACACCGTTCAACTTGTAAACCTTACTTACCGCAATCTGATTGTGAATAGGCGGAGAACGTTTACCGAAAACACTAAAATGTACGTAAGTATTAAAAAAAATGTTTTAATGTTATGTGTTTTAATGACTGCTGCTTCAAAATAACTCTACAGACGCCAGACAGTGTTCCTAATTTCTAATTGCATATAGCAGTAATAAATTGCTTACAAAATTAATACTACGCTTTCTCCTTTATGTGATGTTACAAGAGGATGGATTTTTTTTTTTTTTAATATTGTCCCATTTTTGTTAAAAGCCCGAGAGACTGCAACCCAGCTCTTACTGTCTCAATGACAGCACTAACTAGTCTCTTTCTCTTCCTCTCTTAGTCCTAAACGTAGAGGTTGCAGCAGTTTCTTTTTACAAAGTGAGCGCACTTCTCGCTCTAATAAGGAAATCCCGTCACAGAGACGAGTATACCCAAGGTCACGGAAATGTTTCTCGCGGTCGAGGTAATATATATATGTGCATAATGCCAGTGACGTAAGTCTTCGGCGCGATTTAAGATATTTGCTCAATAAACACGCTTTAAAACGTTTAAGCGTTTGTAGTATTATATTTAGAATAGCTATTTCGGAAATTCTGTGAATATACAATATAAGAACAACCTTAAAATTGAATTAATATTTTAATCAAAGTATATTATCGGACAATTCTGCAGGATTCAAATTAATTTACATACATAAATTATTTTTTAAATAATCAGCGAAATTAAATATTAAATCAAAATTCCACGCTTATGGAAGAGGCAACTGACACAAGAGTTCGATAGTATTAACTTTTTACGTGTTTTTATAGGCTTGTGAATTTACAAGGTCTGAAAACTAACTTATTAACAACTTATGACACTACACGTGGCAAATGTAATGCTTTCGATAAGACACAGTCACACTGACTACCGTACGTTTAATTTAGCGATACAAAGATAATAGACGAACAAGTCATACTTTTAATCATCCAATTGCTATACAGCCTTGTCTGATTTAACGAGTACCCCCATGGACTCTCGTATTAAAGTAACCAATAACGGAAGTTCTTGCATCGGCAACAACTTTTACATCAGCTAAGATAATANGAGGTACCAAGGGAAGAAAAAAGATTTGGTTTAGAGTCAGTTAAATTTTCTGTATGTTATTTACACTCATGTCGACAACAGCTTGGAAGTACATTGGCATTTTTTAATTTATTTCGTTTATTTTTATAGCCCAGATTTTCTATCATATTCTGGCTTTTCTACGACATAGGCTATCGAGGGCCACGTGTTTTTTCGCGAAAATATTTACGCGGAGGGTGGACTTCAATATCCTACGTCCACACTTGCGGTCTTCATTTGACTACTGGCCGCTTGTCTTTGTGTGAAGGGAACCTGTTATACAAGTGAGCCAATCAGAATTAAGTTTCTCCGATACCGACCGTCCGTGATTCGCGGGCAGACAGAAAATACGGGTAGTAATATAAATGATCCCATCACCAACGTGGTTCTGAACTAAAGTGCGTTGGAACACAACGTGTCATGAAATCTTTTCGCGAAAAACAGATGCCCCTACCCATATACAATCTTTGCGATTACATTTTTCCCGTAATAAACGGGACTAGTTCATTACGTGGTATACCCCTTACTACAATAATTATTGTAGTATAATAGTATAGTAGAATAATTCTCTGATCGGTTTTCAGAAAAGTAGCATATTAAAATACGTTAATGGCATCATGATGTGATCATTGAATGATTATAATCGCTCACTGATCACATCATGATGCTATTAATGTTATTTTAATTTGCTAATTTTCTGAAAACCGATCAGAGAATTATTCTGTTGTTATTTATTTGCTGCGTTTTTCCAGTGTACCAATATTGCGCAATGTGTACAGAGAAATTGCTCTCTTGAAAAGTAAATAAGTGATTTCAGCACAGAGAATTATTTGAGGCTAATTGGAGAGGGAAATCGTAGTAGAGTGTGCATTCTAGCTGCGCAGTAGCCCCTCTCCTTGTTTCAACATTATAGTCTATTCGCAGTTTTACCACAATTTTTGTATCAAACCTTTAAAAAAATCACCTCGTGTATGACGTGCTAAGTTGTTTTCCAAATATATAATGTATCACACGCGTTTTATACTTGTATTAACATAAAAGTACCTTATATTTGGTTAAATTAAACTTATACTAATCTTTTATTTATATATGTTTTATTATTTCGTCTCTAATTAACATGAATAAACAGGGATGAAATGTGTGCGTTGGTAATACTTAGTAATAAATAGTTCTCATGCAAAATATAATTATATTGAGTGCGCACGAATGCGGTTTCTTTATCACTTTGGTCTAATTTTCATTACTCTGTTAAGATTTCAATGCATGAGGCGGAGAAATGTCCTGGAAGTAGAACTTTAGCAGGGCTTCAGAAAAGTTGGAAGTAGCCGTGACTGGACTGTAGACTGCTTTTTCGCCCGTAGCGATATCGAAACCACATAGGAGTTGAGGTTAGAATACTGGTGACGTAAGTAATTGCTTTGAGATTTGTGGGGTCGCGGTGATGTAGTGGTAAGACTACGGAACTAGATTATTTTAAACTTATTGTAAGTATTATATTCATATAAAAGAGCGGGTATGTTGAAAATTACAAAGTCAATAAACACGTTCATTACTGTTAACCACGTGACTTTGACACTTGTACTGGTGATGGGAGAGTCAATGTTGGGTACATGTGCATAAGACGAAAGTCGGTCCACCTTATCTTTATAGACTATTCACGGTAAGTGAGGACTTTTGAAAGTCTTCTCATTTAGAATAATAGTCAATAAATATTTTTTATTTTAGCCTTAGACGTTAACTTCCGAGTGCGGTGGAATATACACACTGTGTTTATTTATTACATGGCAATATTTATTTGAAATGGTGGTTAAAGGACGAAAAATGGCCGAAAGGAAAAAGTAACTAGGGCCTCCAAAGTGTTCACTTTACCGTGAACAGCCTATATTCTATGCTTCTATACCAATGCTTCGGGACAGTATAATTCACTGTGAATCGGTGTAGAAACAAAAAGTCAGTAAAATCATCACAACTGGATAGACTTTCAGTAAGCCCAATGAAGGAAAAAGCTACCACCTGATTCCGTTTTTATAATACAGAATTACAGCATTCTGTGATGGTGGACAAACCCTGGCTGGCTTTATCACGGAGAAAAAGTAATACACATTTTACGTGCGTTAAGAACGCATGTTATCATAACTACTTACAGGGTTGTCGGTAGTCGTGATCACTGAAGCGTGACACTCGTGTAGCGCGGCTATCAAACAAACTGGTGTAGCTTCGAGTCCCGAATCCCCAAGCCATGTCTCATTTATGAGCACCAAGTCAGTAACCAGCCGTTTGGAGCCCTGGGGCTATAACCAGGGAATCCCTTTACAATTAGTCTTTCTCGGCATAACCATATCACTTAACGTCTCGACTTTAAACTTAATGTGCGGAAATAGATAGTTCACGTTTTACAGTATAATTTTTTAGTTTCATGTTAAACTTGTTTTCGTAAGATGTTTATACCATTATTAATGCACTAACAGATAATGTTACAATCTTAATTGTCACAAAAATACAAACAGACTCTCTAGCTGTAGTTTCATTTGATATGAGTGGCCAAACAAATATATACAGTTGAGTCAACAAAATATATTGTCGATAGGCTAGTTTTTTTTTTTGGCCCAACACGTAAGTTTTTTTCATTCGGGCGTGTATTATGTTACATAAAGAAAATAATTTGTTTCCTATCAATATTTGTTTACTCGACACTTTTTGGGGCAACTAAATATATTTTTGTCTCTATATAAACAAATATGCTGTAAACTTTTCTGTCAGTGCACATATTTGAACGTAGTTACTGAAAGATAATTAGCCATAGAAATTCTGAAAGCGAATCATGATAAAGTACATTTATGTTACGAAGGTCGTATTGACAGGATCACCGCTTATCCGACAAGCACTGCAGAGCTCACAACCAACATCAACCTATCAGAAATTTGGTGTTTTAATTACGCTGCCTGTGCGGCATCCCAACAAATAAGCTGACCTCTGCTCGTGTGTGTAGAGGTCTGTGAACTCTAGCTTGATCCCATCTCGTAAGTAGAGACCTGAATAATTCGCGGTTTCATTTCGGGTCAAGCCAGAATTCCGTGGGGCATACGTTTATGTTCCGGTTGTAAATGGTCCATGCGTTATTCGATCACCACCTGGAGAAACTTGAACCAATAATAAACAAGCAACAAAACGCAGGCCAAATAATTGCCGACCACTGTGATAGAAAACAACCAGAGATCATTTGATATTTGTTTGATTGTATATAGAACTGTGGAGTCTAGCCTACAGGTTATTTAAATGGCGAATTCTCCACGTGTCTAATTATAAGGAGAAATGGTAGGATCTTTGGATACAAGTTTCCCACGTTAATTATTAATTAAAACCTTGCAATATATAAATACGGTCGTTAAAGTCCATTCACGGTTACTTCGAACTTTTCTGAAGCCCTACTGAAGTTTTACTTTCAGGATATTCCTCCGCCTCATGAAAACATAGTTTATCCGAGGCTAGAAAACTACACTAAAGAGACAGACAACGCACCGCATTCGTGCGCAGCCGGTGTAATAATATTTTGCATAAGAGCTATTTCTTACTAGGCAATACCAACACAGCTATGTTCTCGCTGCTTTATTCATATTAATTAAAAATGAAATATTACAATTTATAGATAAAATATATNCCAACACAGCTATGTTCTCGCTGCTTTATTCATATTAATTAAAAATGAAATATTACAATTTATAGATAAAATATATATGAGATCTCAATTTAACAAAAAAATAGCATACTTTAATGTAAACCCAAGTATAAAACTCTTTTGTAGATAACATAACTAGAAAACAACCAAACACGTCATATATGGGGTGATTTTTCAAAGGTTTGAATTAAAAAATGTGAATAAACCACGAATAGACTATACCTAGGGCCAGTGACTTTCCGCGTAAAAATCCGAGCACACAGTAGACTTCAATACTATATACACACCTCAGCTGTTGNCCAACACAGCTATGTTCTCGCTGCTTTATTCATATTAATTAAAAATGAAATATTACAATTTATAGATAAAATATAAATGAGATCTCAATTTAACAAAAAAATAGCATACTTTAATGTAAACCCAAGTATAAAACTCTTTTGTAGATAACATAACTAGAAAACAACCAAACACGCCATACATGGGGTGATTTTTCAAAGGCTTGAATTTAAAAATGTGAATAAACCAAGAATAGACTATACCTAGGGCCAGTGACTTTCCGCGTAAAAATCGGAACACACAGTAGACTTCAATACTATATACACACCTCAGCTGTTGTAATACCTCCATTGGCTGCTGGTGCCGTGTCCGTCTTTGACCAAGCCACTCGGGACTAAGTAACTCCGACACTGAACCTTCGTGATTCGTGCGCAAACTGTTAACACGGGCCAGAACTTTTTTTTAGCCAATCACAGAAGATGGACGACCCTGTAGTACTTTGGAATGTATCTTGTCTCTAAATCTTTTCGCGAAATATCACTGCCCTTAACTATACCATTTATTGTAGAGAGCGAGGCCCAACACGATGCGATCGAGCTCCAACAGCAGTCGAACTGTGTAACGAAGCTGCGCATGCGTGTGAAATGAAGCGTGCAGCTAGACCGAGCCCGAACAGCCTGTTTTGAACCGGAANTGTAACGAAGCTGCGCATGCGTGTGAAATGAAGCGTGCAGCTAGACCGAGCCCGAACAGCCTGTTTTGAACCGGAATCCCTGCAGGGCACAATGTTCTCTTTTGCGGCTATATGAAAGCACTTTCTGAAGAGCTCGTCACGAGCGTCGTCTGCATAATGAACATTCCCCACGATAGTCGGGATTCATTGCCAGCTCCAAGATTAAGAGAAAGCTGTTCCAACGAAAGGCGATCACGTATCGTCCTCACATATCCTCCAGCACCGTGGAGACACACTTGCTTAGTACATTGAATAAGTCATTCCTTTTAAAGGTTATAAAGCCAAGACAGTTAGTTAGGGAATACATCCGTCATGTTACGAGGTTATCACCACAGGAGGAGACATTACTATCCAAGCAAGGTGTATCGTAATATAATCAGTGTCAATTACGATTTTGATAAGGATGACACAAGTTGGTGGCGTAAGGTCGTCAGTGTTGAAGAAATTTATGTTCTTCTGACATACCTCTTTCGTTTTGGACTACAAGGTATAACTGCTGCTAGACTTTTCTCCATAACTCTCCTTAAAACTACGGACGCGTTGATTTGTCAAAAACGAGCTGATTCTTCAATTCCCGTTACGCGGTTGTTTTTTTTTTTTTCTGTGAGTAATAAAGAAAGAGTAATGGCGCGAGTTTGTCTGGAACCAACAATGGGTTCAGCCTCGTCGTCGCACGGGCGTGACGCCTTAAACCGTCTCGTCGGCCACCAAGGACGGAACTCCTGAAGAGAAGCGGTACATAAGAACCACGTAACTCGCTTGCCAAGCTGATGTTCACAACTTCTTCCCTCTGCTGAACAGCTCCTACATTCCCCAAGTGTATAAAAAAAAAAAAGGTAATATTTGAAGAAAAAAATATAACTGGAAACGAACCAGCCTGGCCAGAAGAGTTGAGAGATTTTGGCGGCTCTTAACAACGAGGTCTTGAGAGCTGATGAGGGTGATGTGAGGTGAGTATTAAGCAGTGCCAGAATGCAAGGGAGGGAGAAACGGGAGATTCCCGAGAAAACCCGCCTAACCAGCGGCATCGTCCGGCACGATTCTTACTTGCGAAAATCCGGGAGTGGCCGGGCGAGAAGTGTAACCGCTCAGCCACCCCCCCCCCC
>NQII01003986.1:38662-99484 GCA_002778355.1 Clitarchus hookeri
GGCATATTCAGAATATCAAGTCGTTCTTCCTGAATAATTTTGCGACCAAATGTGTAGAGCCAACTGTGAAAAATAAGAGGGGTGGCTTTGTTGGGGACAAGGCCATGGATTTTACGTGAATGCGTATGCGTTAGCAGGTAATATTTTCTTTCGGATATGGGAATTAAATAAGAGTAACTACGTGACAAAAATCGACAGCTCTATACAAGATACATTTCGGCGGACATCGGAATCGCGAGATACACCGCCTGGAAATTTTCGCGCGCGCTCCCAAATTGCCGCCAGTCGCCGCCGGCCCCCACCCAGGCGCGGCGCCAGCTCAAGGTCACGATCGCAGCGTAGTGGTATGCCTGACCGGACGGGAGCACGTTTATATGAATTATGTTATTAGTCATGAGTAGAGACCTGTAAAATTCGCTTTATTATTTGACATCAGGCTAAATTTCACGGTGCTGCATACACTCGAGCCGGCATCGGTTCCCCATTGGCTGCTGCATATATGTGAAGTCACTCCTTCTTCGACAGTACTGCACGTGACTGGACTACATAATTGCGAAGTGCATGTTCGTTTACTGGCTCAGAGTTACCCAGGGCGAGTCAGATAAAGTATGGTTTAGGCCACCTGATTTTCGCGAGAAAAAAAAATATACACGGAGGCTAGACTTCAATACACTATGTATGTGCACACCTTTAGTCTTCATTTGACAATTGGCCGCTTGTCATTGTGCGAAGGCAGTCTGTTACATGAGCGAGCCAACAAGAATTAAGTTCCTCCGATACTGACCGTCCGTGATTCGCAGGCAGGTAGATAAGACAACAATTCAAATGATCCAATCGCGGGAGTGGTTCTGAACTAAAGTGCGTTGGAACACAACTCGTCTTGAAATCTTTCCGCGAAAAAACAGGTGGCCCTAAGTACGGTCCAGTGTCAAACATATTTAAAATGGACATGTGTTTGAAGGTGAACGTGTCCCCAAATAATAACGCGAATTTCGCACGTCTCTAGTCACGTGGTTATAGTGCCAGAAAATTACATCGCCATTTCCGTCCCGGTACTCCATGTGTCGGTCTGATTGTAAAGACGTATTCACGTCAAAAAAATACGTTAGTGTATCAATTCCCACCATCTAGGATTTATAAATTTTTCGGAATAAGTTTTATTGCAAAATATAAAAGGAAATTTTTTGCACGACAGATCATATAAACAGCACCTCGAACTTTACCTAATCGTTACAACTTTTCAGCTTTATCAATTTTTAACTGACGACAGCCAAGAAAAAATAAGTGATCATTTCTTGCGGGCAATTATATAAATGATTCTAACAACAACAGTCAAACAATAACTCATGATTTAAACAATGAAACGCGTTTTGCTTTTTCGTGTCGTAAAACACAAAAACAAAATCTCAACTGCAGTGTTGGCATCTGTCCGTAAACAACGGGGTTACTGTAAAATGGTTTGATTACGTCACGGTTGTGAACGTGACACGTTAAAAACCAGTAACGCGTATTTCAATTCGAAGCACATTACCGCTTCCGAAGTTGTTGGTTCATCTGGACGCTCGCGTATTCTTGTTCAAAACCAGGGTAGCGCACGGCCGGATACGAGTTTCAACGACGTCGGCGCCATAAACGTAACGAAGAGCTGTTGGAGTAGGCGGGCGGATGTTGCGCGGAACAAAAGCCGGCGTTCTGCGCGCTGCCCCGGCGGGCGACTCGTAAAAACACAGCTGGAACAGTGGCGCGCCGGGCGTGCGTCACGCGCGTGTTATTGCCACTTTACGACCTACGAGAGTCGCGCTAGGGCTGCTGCACCTAACACGAAGCTCGCGCCGCGGCGTTGTTCTTCACGTCGACGGTCCCATCGCATCGCCCGTGCGCTGCGGATTGCACGTGGGCACGTACGGCAACATCTTCGTGGGTTCCACTACCTGCAGAACTACGCCACAAAGTACTTGAGCGGAACCTTCCCACGTCATATTGGATTCTTGACATTTCTAGCTTGTTTATATTTCTAAAAAATAAAATTCAGAATGTACCATATGCATATACTATTTAGCCTAAAATCATGTGGACTAAAACCATTTAGCCTAAAGTCATGTGGCCTAAAACATTTAGCCTAAAGTAATTTGGCCTAAACTTATTTTATCTAGAGTCATTTAGCCTNCTAAAGTCATGTGGCCTAAAACATTTAGCCTAAAGTAATTTGGCCTAAACTTATTTTATCTAGAGTCATTTAGCCTAAAGTAATTTGGCCTAAACTTATTTTATCTAGAGTCATTTAGCCCAAAATTATTTGGCCTAAAATTNCATTTAGCCTAAAGTAATTTGGCCTAAACTTATTTTATCTAGAGTCATTTAGCCCAAAATTATTTGGCCTAAAATTACCTCGCCTTAAATTGCATGGCTTAAAGTCACATGGCCTGAAATTACTTAGCCTGCAGTCCCATGGCCTAAAATTATTTAGCCTGAAGTCACTTGGCCAGAAATTATCTAGCCTAAAGTCGTTCGGCCTAAAGTCATTTGGCCTCAAGTCACCTGGCCAACAAAAANACTTGGCCAGAAATTATCTAGCCTAAAGTCGTTCGGCCTAAAGTCATTTGGCCTCAAGTCACCTGGCCAACAAAAATATAGCCTAAAGTCACTTGGCCAAAAATTATTTGGCCTAGTCACTTAGCTTAAAAATATTTGGCCTAATTTTAGGCCAAAAGGCGGGTACCCGTTCGTAATTACCTAGTCTTGTCGGCACTGCAGTGCAAGGTCAATAGCTAGTTGGGTATTTGAACACTCTCGGAATTTTATTTTTTAAAAACATAAACAAGCTGGAAAAACCAATAATCCAATATGGCGCGGGAACGTCTCCCTTAAGGCCCTCGCCTACCTGGCGTTTGAACGGCATTGCACAGTTTGAAGTAAACGTCAGTCTGGTCTACTGATTTACGAGATGAGGGTTGTTGAGTGCTTTCAAGACGTCACGCACATTAGAAACATCATTTCGCACGGCTTTTTCAGATCGCTGTTATCTCAAAAATATACGCGTCAGGCACATACAAAATTACGCACGGGCCTTACATTAAACCTTCATACAAACTTTGCATTTAATAAAATAATAGGGTCAAAGCTGAATATCACATTAGTACGCACAGCACGACGATAACACTCCACGCCATTTCAGAGCCTTGCGCTTAGCGGCGAAGGTGCACTTGATGCGCGTGGCAGTGTCGCCCTTATCGCTCCCGCNAGGTAGGTGTGCGAGCTACAACAAGACGTTGTAATAACAGGGGCGGTATTTTGTACTGACAGCCTGTATTTTCATCCCGAACTTTCTTTTCGGACTTGAGCAACCTATCAACTCAAAAACTTTTCCGAAGTGTGTATTACGAAGTGCCGCATATCTTTAAACACATCGGCGACGTAACTTCAGTCGACTGCACTCGAACTACAAAATTACTCAAATGACCTGAATGGATTGAATGCCGCATTACTTAGGAAGGAACATTTCATTGGGACACTGTCAATTCAGCAATATACTGGCCGGTAATGAGAGTTGTACATAAAAGTAAGCGTGCCTGATGAAGCGTGCACAAACAGGACAGTTTTAATTCGGAATACGGAGAACAACAGAACCGGTTTTCTCTGAAGTGGTGAATATACGTAACTCACATCTAACTTCTCTTGAATTTCCGCTCATATGGCTAGGGACACCAGAATTACGCGAAAAGATTTCCACACATGCTATATTCCAATACCCCGTGGACATACCAGCAGTTTTCCTATGCTTACTGGCAGCGTGTCTCTGTGAGCAGACATTTTCTCACCTGACTGTCCAAATCAAAGTTAGGTGATCCCGATACTGTACGCACGTGATTCGCGAGCTGACAACAAGTACACGCAACACCTACATCATCCAATCAAGAAAGAAGATATGAGCTAGAGTGTCATGAAGTACAGCTCGTCGTGAAATATTTTCCGCGAAATCCGCGTGTCCCTGCACATCGCTAACTCCAGTAGCACACGCCAGCAATATGGCGTCACTGGCCAGCAAAATGTTGGAACGCCGTTCGCCAATCGCTGTCTGGTAACCTACTCGCCGGCCGGCAGCCCGGCCAATAGGGAACCATTCGCAGCCTGCAGCAGCCAATCAGACACCAGGCCCGTTCCCAATGTCTCGCGCAGCCAAACGGGTAGGCCCACATCAAAAGAAACGCCGCGACATTTCGTCTCTGGGTACTTATGTTCTCTGTGGCTCCGATGCATAACCGTCAGGAGCGGATAAAGTCATCCGCAAAAAAAAAAATGGGAAAAAGAGGAGAGATCTCTTGCCATTCAAAAGACCTTGTGTACTAATGTATGTAAATAAATAAATAAATGATAGTTTACCGTACATGTTACCGAATGAATTTGAAATGGAGAACTGACATTCCGGATGATGTGTATAGTATGTCTCATATAAGAAGGCCACTTTTTGACAGCTCGGCGAAAGTGGCACCACTGTTTAAATCTGACTACGTATCCTTCCGCCATCAGCTGATCGGCTACATGGTAACGATGTTGTCCAGGAGGTGCTGCCTCGTGCGGCAATTGGTGAACTACTTGGATGGCGCCGCAGGCGGCGATAGAGGTTTCGAAGCGGAGTTTGGAGGGCGTTTATAGGGTCGTTCGTAAACGTAATGTAACTGGAAGGGCAGGAACGTGTAGGGGGGGGGGGGCAGANGAGGGGGCAGCGTGAAGACGTGAGTGCAACACACATTACAGGTATGACGTGCTGGTGCGGCGAGAGTGTGGTGTCCCACTTCTTCGGAAACAAGGAAATGGGTTTTCGGAGAACAATATGGCGTATACTTCGCAGAAGATCCAATAGATGGCGTGCACTAACAGGTTTTTCGACAATAGATAGCGTCTTTGTAAAGTAGACTGTTGTTATATTACTGGCTGGTAACGAAACAAATTTTCAAATATATTTCGTCAAATTATTAGAGAAAATAATTCAACAATATTATGCAATATTTCTGTGTGCTTTTGGAATTAATATCAAGCATGTAAGAAAGCGGGGTTGGAGAGGGCGGGGTACGACGTGAAAAACGTTTCGAGGTTGCGTTTCATTTCTATACTGGTTGTTTTATTGTGCATTTCATTTTGAACACATATACATTACTATTTTATCACGAAGTTTAGTTTCTAAAACTAAAAACTGCTGTTTTATGACCACGTAAAATAAAATGCATTAATTAATATACGAACTCTTTCCTATCCGCGTATTTTCTGCTTGTCCTATGTGCGTCGGCACTGCTCTCAGAATAGCCAACGTAATATTAATTTATGTTCGTTCATGCATCAGTTGATACAGGATTTTGTAAATGGCACTTTGTTTGTTTTCATATACGTCAAGTTACCACTCACTGACTGTCACAATGTGGCCATCTAGTATGAGATGAACTATACCTGAACGAATATCAGGAACTACCGCAAAACACGTCGTTGCTATAAAATTTTGTCATAGAAAAATTGACGCTGCAACCCTATTGTCGCATAAAATTTCGTGATGCCCAAGGTTCAGTGGTTTTCCAATGACGGATTTTTAATCAGAATGTTAAAATTAACTACAAATATTGTTTTGTATTATCATTATCATAAAGTTCGAAACCATTTCGTGACTCCACAAATCACCCGAAAACGGTGTAGTTTAAGGACAACACAAGGGAAACTTTTACAATAATTTTCACGTGCTGATAAATAAACCGTCATTAGTAAGGCCACTGTATTTTCGCGTAAAAATCGGAGCACACAGTATACTTCAATACTATCTGACTGTATCTTGTC
This sequence comes from Clitarchus hookeri, assembly GCA_002778355.1. NCBI lineage: Eukaryota > Metazoa > Arthropoda > Insecta > Phasmatodea > Phasmatidae > Clitarchus > Clitarchus hookeri. Next base: position 44,483 of record NQII01003986.1, read on the forward strand.
TCGAAATCTTTTCGCGAAATATCACTGCCCCTAGGCATTAGGAAACCAATGAGATTTTAGCATCGTGTATTTTATGCAACATATGTTTGCAATCCCTGTTTATTCTTTGGGCCCATTGTAAAATGTAAAAACCTTACCATAGTTATCATGAACAGCACCCTTGCTTGAACAAAATAACGCCATGGAAATGCTTAAACATTACGTCCCTTTTTGCTATTATGGGCCAGAAACAAATTTTCATTGACAGTAAATTTCAACAATAAAAATTTGTGAAGCATGAGTTTACACTTATTTATACGCAACAAACATTACTCAAATAAATGTTTACTTTAAAAAAACATGCATTTTCAAGCATGAGTATATTTTTTTGTTTTATAGTGTGACTCCTAAAGCCTATGTATAGTCTATTCGCCGTTTCTTCAAACTTTTTAATTCAAACATTTGAAAAATCACCCCGTGTATGACGTGTTTAGTTTTTTACTATATATATCATGTATCACAAGCGTTGTATACCTCTGCTAATATGAATGTATCTTATGTTTAGTTAAATATAAGTTTTGCCTGTATTTTGTTTATAAATTCTAATATTTCATTTATAACAAATATGAATAAAAACAGTGAGAAAACATGTGTGTTGGTAATACCTAGTAAGAAATAGTTCTTATGCAAAATATTATTACAACTGAGAGCACACTAAAGGACAACGCACCGAATTCATGTGCTCTCAGTTGTAATAATATTTTGCATAAGAACTATTTCTTACTAGGTATTACCAACACACATGTTTTCTCGCTATTTTTATTCATATTTATAATAAATGAAATATTAGACTTTATAAATAAAATACCGGCAAAATTTAAATTTAACTAAAAATAAGATACAATCGTGTTAAACAGAGGCAAACAACGCTTGTGATACATGGCATATGTAGTAAAAAACTAAACAAGTCATACACGGGGTGATTTTTCAAATGTTTGAATTAAAAAAGTGTGAAGAAACGGCGAATAGACTATACATAGGCTTTAGGAGTCACACTATGAAACAAAAAAATATACTCATGCTTGAAAATGCATGTTTTCTAAAATAAAAATTGATCTGAGTAATTATCTAGACATAGTTAAGCTTAGTTTGCGTGAGGTGGAGGAATATCCAGGAAGTAGAACTTTAGCAGGGCTTCAGAGAATTGTGATGTAACCGTGAATTGATTATAAACAAAGTTTGTTAACTTCTAAACAGACATTGATCCGTACGAGCCTCGATTGTGCTTTTTAAAATAAGCTCTCTTCGGCATCACAGCGTTCCACAAAATTATAAGTAAGTATTTATCAGCAACGAAGTTAAGTGGCAAAAATTCACAAGCCTACTGCTGCATATTTCATAATCGAAATAGTTACAACATTACTGCAAAAAATTAAGGTCTTTACTAAACATTAAATGTATTTAAACTTCGCTGTTCAAATACATGCATTCAACTGTAAACAAAAAGAAATGTAACGAAATTAAACCTAGAAAATGTTATTCACTACCACGGTATGCCTTTTGAGCGAAATGGGATATATTTACGCAATCTGAAATTATTCATGGCATTATGAAAATGTTGTCATAATGTGGTTATGATGATGCGACAATGAATCAGCAATGAGTCCCTGTACTAAAATCACCGTCTACACTCAGCTAGTTTCCTTGCACTCTCCATCACGTTCCACAAATTAACTGGAGTGTTAAAACGAAAATGCGAACGTAATCAATTTGTATAATTTTTTTCCTCCAAAATTCTTTTTCGAGATTCAGGTGGATCAGCGCGTTTGTTTACTCACCTCGCCCTCCCCTCCGAAATCACAAATAACCTCGTCACGAAGTTACTAGCTTGCGGGGGAAACTCTCACCACAGAATCATCGTCGCCGTCAATCCACACACGCGCGCGCACACACACAAGGCGCGGCACGGGGCCAGCGGGGATGGGCTGGCTGTCAAAGGAATTCGTCAGCACCGGCAAAGTGCAGCCGTACTAATCGCAGCGCGGCGCAGCAGCTAATTTACGAGCGAACCGCAAAGCCGCGGCGGCAGCGGCGGTGGACATAGTTCTCGGTTAGCACCGCTCGCGGCGATCGGGCATCGCATTGAATTAATTAGCGGCAACTGGACCGTGAAACCTCTACCTCTCTCCCCCTACACCCCGCCCTCGCCGATAGCCTACCAACACTTGCAGAGCTGCAGGCGCACACACACGCTCGTGCAGATATCAGTCGACGTACCGGGGGAGGGGGAACGATTGTCCGGTAAACCGACGGATCACTTCCCGGCGACACATTCCCGGAAACTGACAGTAACTCTGCGCCAGGAGTTCTGGGCGCCGGCGCGCCTGCGAGCGGACTGAAAACCCCCGGCGGCTCCGCGCGATATCTGGCACACTTCGTCGCCGAAGCCGAGAGCCTGCACCCGGCGCGCAAAGTTTTGATCGCGCCCGCGCTCGGCCTCTACTGCAACAAAACTTACTTTCGCGGGGCGGGCGGGCACGTTATCCGTCAACACCGAGGCCACAGGGTAAATACACAAGGACGCCCGAATTTCGCGAAAAGATTCCCGCACGTGCTAGATTTCGACACCCTACGAGCGTGCCGGCAGTTTGCTTTTGCTTACTGGCGGCCTGCGTCTGTGAGAAGGAACTTTTCTTAGTCCACTGGCCAATCATAATTAAGTTACTCCGATACTGTGCGTCTCTGGCTTGTGGGCAGACACCTAAGACGCGTAACATCTAGTTCACCCAATCACAAAAGTGGATCTGAGCTAAAGTGTTATGAAATACAATTGGTTGTGAAATCTTTTCGCGAAATTTGGGCGTCCCCATAAATAAGTATGCCCTGTGTAATATGTACTTGAATGCATATTGTGTATTCTTCCACCGCATGTAAAATTAACATTGCCATGGGCTTCCTCACTTTATTCATGTGTCGATCAAGCAAAACTGTGAAATAATTGGAAAAGTTATTATTTTACAAATCTGCAGATTCTTACTTAGACTTCTACGCATTAAAAAAACCGGAAAGCAAGAGAAATGAGTTCTTTATTCACAAGTGATTACCTAACACGTTTAATTCAACTTTAAAGCATGGAACTACTTTCACTCCGTCGTTACCAACTTTACTGGGTGCATGTCACTCAATGTGCCCGTTAAAATATATACAGGTACGGGCAGTGACATTTTTCAAAGGTTTATTCTAAAGAGCTCACTTTACCGTGAACAGCCTATACCAAGACGAAATGGCATGACGGTTCCTTGATGCGGGTACACTTTCTCTGATTGGCTGTACGAGGGTCTGGAATTGGGTCTTGCGTCTGATTGGCTACTGCGTGCTGAGAAAGGTGCTCTATTGGATTGTCTGCCGCCTGGCCACTAAGTTATACGCCGTTCACGGTTATTTGAGCATCTTTGAAATCAGCCTTTGAAAAATGTCACTGCCCATATGTACATATATTAAAACGCGTGCACTGACTGACATTAACCCAGTTAAGTTAGTAACGACAGAGGGCAAAATAGTTCCATGTCTTAACGTTGAATTAAAACTTGATTGTTTTTAAACATTTGTGAATACTGCAAATTTTTTATTTTATCTTATGTTATATTAATGTATATGAATAGAGCTAGTGATATTTCGCGAAAAAAAAATGAGTATACGGTAGATTTCAATACTGTAAGCACCAAACAGCAGTTTGTCTATTGCCATTGGTTGCTGTCTGCTTGACAAGGTATTTTCATATTTGACCGGGTCGCTCAGAATTCAGCAACATCGGCACGGCTCCTACGTGATTCGTGTGCAGACACTTAACACGTGTCAAAACGTAATTCAGCCAATCAAGACAGGTAAACAACCCAACAGTGTTTTGAAATATAACTTGCCTTGAAATGTTAACGCGAAATTTCACCATTCCTATATATGAGTAGGGCCAGTGACTTCTCGCGTAAAAATCGGAGCACACAGCATATTTCAATACTGTATACACACCTCGGCTGTTGTTATGCCTCCGTTAGCTGCTGGTGCCGTGTCCGTCTTTGACCAAGCCACTCAGGACTAAGTAACTCCGACAGTGAACCGTCGTGATTCGTGCGCAAACTGTTTACACAGGCCAGAACATTTGTTAGCTAATAAAATAAGCTGGACGACTCCTAGAGTGCTTTGGACTGTATCTTGTCTTGAAATCTTTTCGCTAAATATCACTGCCCCTATATATGAGTATGTGAGAATTACCAATTTTTTATAATATTAATATGTTTAATTATTCTACGGTTTCACTTGACCGGTGCATGAATATAGTGGCCAGGCCCGTGACAACGCTAATGTTACATTTGGCGGAAGAATACAGAACGTGCATACAAGCAGATCTTCAGCAGGGCTTTCAAAAGTGCTCAGTTTATAATGAATAACCTGGACCACGAGCTGATTGGCGAACGGCGTTCCGACATGTTGGTGGCAAGCGACGCCGTTTTGCTGGCGTGTGCGTCCAGAGTTCGCGGAATAAGCTACTATTTCACCTCTGTATTCGTTAGTACTCTGTGCCGAAGCCAAGCGATTCGATAGTTTGTACGCAGTAGACAGAGCACATTTTGAATTGGCGTTCAAAAATTGTCCCCTGACCGTAACTACGTTATCACATGATTACGTAAATATGATGATGTTGCAAATGATAACCGGAAAACTAGACATTTGGCTCAGTTACTATTTTAAGCACATTAACCCATTCGGCCACATATTCATTTCCGAGTTCGCGCGTTGCAATCACGAGATTTTTTGGTATGCACTGTAGATACGTGTGTCCAGTACTTGTCTTGCAACCAGTTGACTACGCGCTGCGTCCTAGATAACTTTGGAACTAACCATTAATTTCAAGGAGTGTAGAAAATTCCACAAATCAGATTAGCAGTAAGGAATACTGGGCACTGATGCCTTGCTGTGTACAGCACCGGTAATAAATATAATTCGTGTGCAACGTGATTGCAATCGAGGACACGGTGAGTGAATGAGTCAAAGTAAGAACTGCCGTAAGGTATCTGGTCTCTAATAACTCCACATGCTGAGGCGAAACAGCGGATAATACCAACGACCTCCAGCCGCACACACGCCAGCACGGCGTCACTGGTCAGTAAAATGTTGGAATGGCGTTCGCCAACCAGCGCCTGGTGACCTACTCGCCTGCAGCTAAGCCAATAGGGAACCTTTCGCAGTATGCAGTAGCGAATCAAACGCAAGGCCCGTTCCCGGAGCCTCGCGTTACCCAATCAAGGAACGGGTTGGGGTCGCGGTGGTGTAGTGGTCAGACTACCCGCCTTCTGCCTTGGCGAACCGGGTTCAATCCCCGGCAGGGTCGCTCCCGGATTTTCGCAAGTAAGAATCGTGCCGCACGATGCCGCTGGTCGGCGGGTTTTCTCTGGGATCTCCTGTTTCCCCCATCCACTCGTTCTGGCGCTGCTCCATACTCACCTTGCTTCACCCTCATCGGCTCTCTCATTCGGCAACAAGCTAGACTCCACAGTCCTATGTGTACTGGAGCCCCAGTCACTAGTTCATTGGCTGTTACTCCAATTTAACCACTGANGCTAGACTCCACAGTCCTATGTGTACTGGAGCCCCAGTCACTAGTTCATTGGCTGTTACTCCAATTTAACCACTGACCAGGTAGCACGGGATTAGGTCCTTGTTTTCCTTACAGGTTCGTTATTGGTCGAGAGTCGTCTTGGGGTGTGTCTAACAAACTTGGAAACTGCATGGGACGAGCGGACAAAGTTTAACTTGTCCTTAAATTAACTCACGAAATATTTGGGTACCTACCTATGATGTTCACTCAATCCGCATCCCCCCCCCNTCCTTTCTTCACAGGTGACGTGGGAGGAGACAGCAGTGAAACTGCTGCCTAGTAATGTCTCATTCGTATCGTTAAATTTGAAAATGCAGGTTTAGTTATAGACTGGACGAGAATTGGTTAGACCCCCCCGCCAGTCTGTTATGTAATGCAAGTGGATTATAATCCAGCAATAGGCCCGTGATTTTAATACGCGGAGGAGGAGTGAGAGTATTCTGACCACTACACCACCGCGTCCCCAAGGGGTTAGGCAAGCGAGGTCGCGGACAAGACCGACTGAAACTAGGATCGGAGGACGGAGTAAAAGCCTTCGAAAGTCATGTGCTAATTATTTTGTCTTATAGTGAGTGACGAACACTCATCGTAACTTTGAGTAATCAGTCAGCCTTCAAAACACCTATACTAAGTTTAACCCTTCCAGACACACTTTAGTTTACAGTTACAGGTGTAGCAAACAAAAAATCTTATGAAGCGTGCTGTACTTGAGTCGATACAACATTTGTTTCGGCGAAAGTTACATGAACCAATTATGACCCAGACCAGTAAGACAGATTGCGAATAATTTACCCACAGGTAAGATCATTGGTCATTGAGCTTCGCAGTGTGCAGCACAGACCAAAAATTATCTACACGTGCGTAATTTACACAGTTGTGAGTGAGTGAAGAGATTTGGGCGGCTCTTAACAGCGAAGTCTTGAGTGCCGACGAGGGTGATTGAAATGAGTGTGGAGTTTCACCGGAATGAAAGGGCGGGGTAAACGGGAGATCCCCAAGAAAAACCCGCCGACCAACGGCATCGTCCAGCACGGTTCCCACTTGCGAAAATCCGTTGACCCGGCCGGGGATTCACAGTTGTGTACACTAGGTATGAATGGGTTAATATGTTGTTTTGTGTGCCGAACACTCTCTAGTACTCTGCGTAATTACCGCAAGAAAAAGGTCGTAACGAAAAGGGTAATGGCAGGCTTAGTGTACGTTCGTGGAGGAATATTAATTAAGGGCTTTGACAACGGTTTATTAATTTAAAAGTGTCAATTGTATGATCTATTATAACTCTCCCTGAGCTAGCCAACCTCTAAGTGACTGAGGCAGTCTAGTGGATGCTGCAAGTATAGTAGCTGTAGGCAAGTCTGAGTACGAATTCGTACCAGTGGAGTACGAATGCTCCTAAATACAGCCAGATTATTTCCAGGGGCATACGACTTAGCATTCTGTAAGTAATTTTACTACTCCTCCCCCGTTCGCGAAGACATTTTCTGGAATAGGTTGTTCACAGTAAACTGAGCACTTAGAAAGCACCATTTGAGATCTACTTGTGTGCATGCACATCGTGTATTATTCCACCATACAGTGTGTAAAANGCACTTAGAAAGCACCATTTGAGATCTACTTGTGTGCATGCACATCGTGTATTATTCCACCATACAGTGTGTAAAAGTAACGTTTCCCTGGGGCCTTATCACTTTATTCATGCGCTGGTTAAGTGAAACTGTTAAGTCATTAGGGAAGTAAATATTTTACAAATTTTCTAATTATTACACTTAAAAGACNCACTTAGAAAGCACCATTTGAGATCTACTTGTGTGCATGCACATCGTGTATTATTCCACCATACAGTGTGTAAAATTAACGTTTCCCTGGGCCTTATCACTTTATTCATGTGCTGGTTAAGTGAAACTGTTAAGTCATTAGGGAAGTAAATATTTTACAAATTTTCTAATTATTACACTTAAAAGACNGCTGGTTAAGTGAAACTGTTAAGTCATTAGGGAAGTAAATATTTTACAAATTTTCTAATTATTACACTTAAAAGACTATACATTAAAAAACAGAATGCAAGAGAAATAATTTCAGTATTCACAAACGTCTACCTAATATTTTTCACTCAATATTAAGACATGAAACTACTTTCCCTCCGTCGTTACCAACCTTACTGCAGGGCGCATGCCAGTCAGAGTGCCAGGTAAAATATTTGCAGGTAGGAAGGAGCAGTGATTTGTTTCAAAGGTTGATTTCGGAAGTGCTCAAGTCACCGTGAGCAGAACATATATTATTTGCGTGTATGTGTGTGTGTTATTCTGCAGCCATCTAATGGTTTTAAATGAAGGAATTCTCTACATGTCATTGTCCTTACTTCACAAGTATTTTGTCAGTTGTACAAAAATCATGAAGATTACTGGGATAATAAAAATGAAACTTCTGGGACGAACTTAATGCCACCACAGAAAAGACGTTCAGTGAGTGACATTGCGGATTTTCAGGTGTTATAGTTACCGTTAGTCACAGATATTATAATGATATATGATTACAGAGTACTTGCTTATGTTGTCAATTAATTTAATGTAATTTCCAAATTTAGTTTTATTATTGTAGTTAAACAAAATACAGTATAATCTTTGGTTATTTTAATAGTTTATTGACAAACAGATCATGTGTAAGTATATTTAATTTGTTTATAGACGACATTCAGTATTATAATTTTGTTTGTTATTTTTCAATTATTCCTTAGAGGGTAGGAAGTATTCAATGTTTATCAAACAAATGCAATATATATATATATATATATATATAAGTTGTCTTTCGTCTTGCCATCGCTGATTGGCGGAGAGATGCGGCGTGGTCAGACGACAGTCAATTAGAGGACAGATGACAACATAAGTAAGGCAGACGTGAAATCGAACGTATTTATTTCTAGCAGAACTAATACCACCACGGCCAAGGATGATCGTGGGTATGATATCAAGAAGTTTTAAGTGATTTAATTAGTAGCTTTTAATAGAGTTAGACATATTTGCCGAAAACTACAAATATATATATATATATATATTATAATAATAACCTATAGAATAAAAAGATTCACAATTATAATTGCTGCAAGATATTTTGTAATAATCGAAAAGGAACAAGAATCATATTAATTAATTTATATTGTAAGAATATGAACGAGTAATACTGATTATGTTTGTTTGAGAAGAAATGAATCCTATTAATTGAATTTGTTGGAAAAGAATCATGAAGAAATAACAATTTTGGAAAAGTTGAAATCATTTCTGCACAACTGATTTAACTGAAATGTTACAAGTGCTCTTCATAACAAAAGCAGACTTTAAGGAATTTTTTAAGATTTAACTGTTGTTTTCGTAAATATCTAATATTTCTACGTAAAGATATCTCCTATTTAAATTTTATGGTAGCGTGTGATAACTCATAGGAAGTAAAATTCTGACCGAAGGTCCGAGCAATTTCTAATGAAAACACAGTGGCAGCTTACTGATTAGCTACCACAAGGGCTGGGCTTCTTCGATGAAATGGTGATTGTCCCTTAATCCTGCGAGTCCCACTACTGCGAATCACAGGTTCCCAGTCAATACGACTGATGCGCAAAGCTTCTCAGCGCACTTAGAGTGATTAGCATTTCACTGAATCACATCACTTGATTCAGATCTAGAGTAAATGGATGCTACCGTGAATTAAGAAGGNAGTGATTAGCATTTCACTGAATCACATCACTTGATTCAGATCTAGAGTAAATGGATGCTACCGTGAATTAAGAAGGGTGTTCAAAAGTCTAAAATGATTTGCTACATTTCAAGCATAGCAATATTGTTCGTTGTGATTTGAAATAACGGTCTGTAAACAGTATAATAATGGGTAAAAATAATTTAAAAGCGAATTAAACGAGATATATAAATTTTGAACTTATATAGTTTTTCCATAAATTTCAAAGCTGTACTTTATCAATATGTAAGGCTAGAGCTTAAAATAATTGTTCATATTATTATAAAGTTATGAAGAATATTTCTTGTGAATTTGTTACTTGATACGGCCGTATTTCAGTTTTAACTGTTGAGAAAAAATTTCAACTCAAAATAACAAACAACGTAACACTCACCTCATGTGAATCTTGTGTCCAATATCAAATAAATTGCAAGCCATTGCTGCGAGTTACAAAACCACTTTAATTGAAACTAAACTTTGTGTTGATAATACTTTTTGAAATTGTCGGCATTAAGATTTGATGTTAAAATCACCATATTTATGTCAAAAATAACATTATGAACGTTATTTTTCAAGTAGATGGTATATTTTTATCAAGTAATCATCAATATAAAGTCACTAAACCATGATATATATATATATATATATATATAAAACTCTTGTGCCCTCTTAGACCTGTTTTCCACTCGAGTAATGCTTCCGTGCACAGTAAACAAAACTGTCTTAATGTTTCCGATATTCTTGAAAAATGTACGGACCCTGCGGATTGATATACGATTATTACCGCGAAATACAGTAGTGACACAGTGGGGAAACATACCTAATACTCTTAAATTGCAGGGGCCACCACTGAACTCAGACTGCCGGCGACCGACACGAAAGCTGTTGGTAAACTACGCTAAAATGAAAATTCAACAAAACCATACAAACTGTACGCATGTATGTTAACTGTAAAACGATTAAAACCTATACCAACTGTTATTGTAAACAATAACTGATTTGTTCTCACTTTCATTGCTGTGTTATATCTCTCGGCAGCAGAGATTTCGATCAAATTAATGTTTCTATCCGATTGAAGAATCAAAATATCTTTTACAGCAGAATTTTAAACTGAAATTCAAATACGCCACCTTTTTATGCCAGAAGGTTGGCTGTCCATGATACACCCGCTGAATTTACGCCTTGCATGGGAACCGAACTTAGGATCCCTCTCACCTAAGACTGGCACCCCACCCCCCTTCTTCACAAGCCATTTATGTCACAAAATTTGACCTAAACGTAATCCTTTTAAGCTTTAGCAATATATTATTTCTTTCCACAGACAGGTAATGTGGAAATATTGGTAAAAAAAGCTGAAACGGAATACGAATATAAATAAATGGTTTATTTCATTAGACAATTTAAAGGAAAAACGCTGGCTTNTAGACAATTTAAAGGATAACGCTGGCTTAAAAGATAATGATTTATTTGAGAAGACATGAAATATTATAAAACTAGACACAACAATATAGATAAAACCACACTTAAAAAAAGATAGCATTTATTTTTCCTCAGTACAAAAGTAATGTAAGATATTGTGCAGTTATTGACGCATACATCAGAAAAGTTAAGAGAACCAAAAGTTGTCAATGGTTTTGACTTGTTGGGATTCAAATAGTAAGCATATACTTAAAAACTGTCTTTTTATGGGCTTTTTGTTTGCATACAATTTACTCACATATTGAAGAATATATTGCGATATTAAAAATGGTAAATATATTACTTCTTTGTTACTTCAGTGTGACATTAAAATAACACTAAACTTAATCCACCGACTGTTAAGTATTGTGATGATTCTTTGACTTATCCCAGACATAAATGTTCCTTTTTTTTTTTTTTAATATACATAACCGGAAGTTTGCGTTGAATAGAAAGTGGGCAAAAATCGCAAAACATACAAGTGTGAACAGTTATTGGCCGCGTGTCTACGTGAGAAGACATGTTCTCATTTGAATGGGCCAGTCGTGATAAAGGACTCTGATACTGAACGTCGATGATTCGCGGACAGACACTAGAGGCACGTGACATTTAAAATTATCCTATCACGAAAGTGCATATAAACTAAAGGGTTTTGGAGTACAACTGGCCTTGAAATATTTTCGCGAAAAACACCTATCCTTAAGTATTAATAACATAATTTCACACAATAAGTTCGTATTTAAGACAGAAGGTTAGAAGTGAAAAGGCTCATAATACTTTATGCATGTTCACATTCTTAATATCGACGGCTTTTCCGATTTCTTAGCTCAAAAATAAATTTCTTTCCGTCAAATTCGCACTGCGTGTATGCGACGGCTCATACCGTATAATATTAAAATACGTATCCGATTATAAATATTCCGCTCGAGACGGTACCTGCAACTTTTCTCAGCAAAAAATCCCCCGAAATTTTGCAGCATCTGTTTGTAGCATAGTTGGTAGCACTGCAGGAGATTTCTGCGCCAAGCAATCGTGTGATTTCCCAACTTCATTAAAGAGTTGTGAATAAAAAAAAAACTATACATATATTCTACGCTGATGAAAACTTTTTGCAGTGACCTGCCGTACTCCTCACAGTTGAGATTTACGTCACAAGCCTATCTGTGGCCGCGTGATGTTGGTAGCTACAGGAATATAATGGGTTACTGTACCGTTTCTACTGCTAGTACCTTTCCTTGCTCTACTGGCCAACCGGAACTGCTTGCTGGCCGCCTATTTCTCTCTCTCTCTCTCTCTCTCTCTCTCTCTCTCTCACCATCCGCAGCAGCCCTCCAGGGGAACCTAGTTTTTAGATGTTGCGGAATCGTTTCGAAACACTGGATATATCGCTACGCGCAGTCCAGAACCGTAATTCCGTTACGACTTTCTTCCACTCTCGCGCTCGTAAATGTTGAAACTTGGAATCAGCCCGTGGCATCTGAACTTTTGGTGATTGTCGGGGAAAAAAAAAAACCTCTAATGACTTGCACGCGTTGAGAGCAGAATTTGCAGGCGTCAAAAATTAATATTAAGATTACATTGAGTGTTTTTTTTTCTCTATCTTATTCTAACCAATGCGTAAGCAAAACCTACAGAAATTGCACTGGGCACTTTTATAATCGAAACAACTCCAAACGAAAGCTACGGATTCGCCAACGTTTATCTACTGAGTTCATACGAAAGCACGGTTAGGTCATGCGGTTTGCACGTTCAACAAACTATTTATAATCACTTTACTTTATAGTTATAGTCTTTTCGCGGTTACTTCGCACGTTTTGAATCAAACCTTTGAAAAATAACCCCGATATATGACGTGTTTGATTGTTTCCTAAATACGCAATGCGTCACAAGCCTTTAACATAAAAATACGTTAGTTTTTGTTGAATGGACTTTTACTTATAGTTCGTCTATATATGGTAACATTTCATTTATAAATACAATGAATAAAAACAGGGAGAAAATAGGTGTGTTGGTAATGCCTAGTAAGAAATAGTTGCTAAGCAAAATATTGTTACACTGAGTGCGCACGAATGCGGTGCGCTGTGCCTTTGGTGTAATTTTCTAAACTCGGTTAAGCTTCGCTCGTATGAGGCCGAGGAATAGCCTGGGGGTAGAACTTCGGCAGGGCTGACGAAAAGTGGGAAATAACCGTGAATGGACTTTAAATACATTTATATGGTTACTACTTTCTTTGGTATCGGGAAATGTGTAAATTAGCACAGTATACGTCAGGATAAGCAAAACACTTCAGCTGTGCAAAGCGCTTCGATAAACAACAATAATTTGTGTAAAATGTTGAGTTAAGCGATATGTATGATTCTTTTTTTTTTAAAGCTGAAAATGCATTCAAGCTAAACACGATAAAAGAGATTTTAAATAATTATAAGATGTGTAAGAAAGGCCAAATCAAAGTTTGATAACCTACCGAGAAGAAACGTAAAATTGTCGAATTCTAAAACCGTTGTTTTAAAACCAGCTGCTGCGATTCCCCGTGGTTGTGAGAAAAACAGTACTTACACTGAAAGAAAAGATTTGCTAGTTGTTACAAACACTGCTTGGTTGATGCTTCCTCAGGCGAAATTTTGTAGCTGGTAAAAAAACAGATTGTGGTTCCCAATACCTAGAGACCGGAAAAAAATTACGAGTTCAATGACCTTCAGGCTAGACTCTACAGTTTTACGTACAAATATGCCAACATCAAATGCACATTGGTTGCTTGCTGTCGCAGTGGAAGGCGGCGGTTGGACCAGCATTCTCCATGAAGTGTCACATACGGCGTAGGCCAATGAATAAAGCTATATAAACGCATATAATTTGAATTCTAGTTTGTCCTAAAATGAATCCGCGAATTCTGCAGGTATCTACCAATAACACGTAGATTGACAAGTACCAACGCTATTTGGTGCTCACTTACATATCAGTATATTGACAATCAATTTATTGGCTGCCACCAAATCACTGAGTTGGCAGTAATAGCATTAATATCATCCACAGTAATAAAATTTTGCTGCGACTGCAAAACTACACCCATATTCTGCGCGTGCGCTCTGGCTGGCATATTCGAAATGGCCACCTTCTGTCTGGCCACGACGCCATGTTTGTCCGTGTTCGTTTCTTCGCATCAGGTTACGAACTAATTCATGAGAGATATTCTTAAGAACATTGTTTATATCATTCCTTTCTTCTAAATAAGTAAATGTTACACGTAAATGATTCCAGGAAATTAACTTTCCATGAGGTGAAGTGTACAGACCTTAACGTGTGTGCCACATTTTCCACTCATCTACATGCTCCAGAGAGTACGTTAACGTCGAGCAAGGTGGCGCAATGGTGTCACACTGAGCTCGCGTGTGAAAGGTCAAGAGTTCGAATCCGGCTCCAGCCGAGGCTTACTTTAGTTTTTAATTGTTGGTGACCACAAACGTCATTTTGTAGCTGTCACTAAATACTGGAATGACGAAAAACTTTTGTTGGTGCTACAAAATATTGTGTAATGTATATATTGACAAAAGAATTTTGTGACCATCAAATAGGTTTTATTGGTCACCACAAAACCGTTTCATCAATGTAATATAAATATATTAATTAAATTAAAAAAACAGTTTAATACATTTATATGTGTAACAAGCACGTTTACAAAATATGCACAACAAGGTCAAACTCCGAGCCGAAATTTCCCTTTGTTATTTTTTCCTACGGTATACTCAGTCCATCGTAGTAGTTTCTCTGAGCCCTTCGACCTTGACACTTACTCGCTACGAGGTGATTGTTACTTCCGCAATCGCAATGAGATCTGCAGATAACCTTCAAATAGCTAGCTTACAGTTAAATAAAAGCATTTAAAACTCCTGTTTGTTTCTTTTCTCAACCTGTCGCTAGGGCCACCGGTTTTTTCGCGAAAAGATTTACGCGGAGGCCAGACTTAGCTATTGGCCGCCTGTATTTGTGTGAAGACCGACTGCTACATGAGTGAGCCAATCAGAATCGTTTCCCCGATGCTGACCGTCCGTGATTCGAAGGGCAGACAGATAAGCTGCGCAACCATTTAAATGATACAATAACGAAAGTAGTTCTGAACTAAAGTGTTTTGGAACACAACTTGACCTGAAAGCTTTTCGCGAAGAACAGGTGCCCCTACCTATAGTATGCTAAGAACTAGCGAGTGGTATTGACGCGGCCGTCGAGGGAAATTATATATATATGTGTGTGTGTGTGTGTGTGTGTGTACGGCGTGTGTGTTGCCATAAGGACAGTTGACAAACACATTACACAAAATCTGAATAAGTGATTTTAATTAGTGGAATTATTATTCATGAAACTTGAAACTTAGTCAGTGAGCTGTCTTATACTGGCGAATCACACAGATGTACTGAGGTTTCGATGCCAGGGCCAGTATAATTAACCAGGAATCAGTATTAATCACTGTTAGATAAGTGAATATTAGCAACTAAAATATTCAGTATGTAGAATATTACTCATTTCAAAAGAGCAGTTTTAAGCAGATCTGCAGCTCAAACTCGCCGATTTGGAGCATAATTACCATCTCGATTTTAGAGTGCAGTTTGAATACTACTATTTTAATTACAATTTAAATGGAATAAATGCGTTGCATAATTCACTATCAACATTCGTATTAGGCCTATAGACAAGGCAATGTTTGAGTTAGAATGAATGGGCGCATTTTATCGGAGTACTGTTCTGTCATCACACGCCTCGTTTCGCACGACACCGTAAATTTTTTTTTATGTCCCCGGACGCAAAAGCGTAGCTATAGTCCATTCCCGGTTACATCGCATTTTTTTTAAATTAAACCTTTGAAAAATTACCTCACGTACGACGTGTTTGGTTGTTTCGAAAATATGTGAAGTATCACGCGCGTGTTATGCTTCTGTCAACATAACAATATTTTACTTTTGGTTAAATTGAACTTTTATTTGCAGTTTATCTATAAATTATAATATTTCATTTATAATTAATATCAATAAATATTGAGAGAAAATAGGTGTGTTGGTAACGCCTAGTAATAAATAGCTCTCATGCAAAATATTATAAAATAGAATGTGCTCAAATACAATGCGTTGTCCTTTGGTGTGATTTTCTTGACTTAGGTTAGGCTTTGTTTACATGAAATGGAGGAATATTCTGATAAAGTAGAACTTTATCACGGCAGCAGAAAAGTTGGAGGCAACCATGAATTAACTATAGAACTTATTTCATTTAAAGGGAAAGGGGGGAGGAGAGGGCAAAAATAAATCTTAGAGAAAATGTAAAAACATTAATATAATTATATGGTTAATAAAATGAATTAATTTTCACACACGCAACATAAATTACTATTCATTTCTAGAATTTTGGTACCTGCACACGTGTTTTATTGTAAAACATCTAAACGAAATTTCGACTTCGTCACCAACACCCGGCTTCCCGTCGCCAGATGTCCCCTTTTGCAGGTTCGTCACGTGCGAATAACAAACACGCATTCTATCTATTATTATTATTATTATTATTATTAATATTAATATTGCTTGTTGAATCTCCCGCCTTGTGGCATTAAGCTAACCGAGGGAACGGAATCCCTAAAGGCATCAGCATTATCGTTCATCTGAACACGACACACAAGCTTGTGGCTTGCGCGGGATTTGAACCCACGACCTCTTATCCGTCTACGAGACTTCGGCCACAGACGTCGTCCATCCTCGCAAAACACGTGCGCTTGTTCAAAGTAAAGTAACCCCACTTTAGAGCGTTAAAATATATAGCATTACTTCCTCACTCCGATGATGTCTGCATTAAAGTATCTAATTATTGCTTTATCACGCCTCAGTTATTCATTAGAATCAGAATTGCAAGGCTATATCCTCTCTCTTCTTTTTTTTATACTTTATTGTCGACAACGGGGCCACGAGACAAGACAACCAGCTGTTCAAGCGATCAGGAAGTGGAAGGGTTGGAGCACAGAGTATTTAAGAATACAGAGGTGAAATAGCCGCGTATTCCGCGATCTCCAGCCGCACACGCAGGCAAGATACCGTCACTGGCATTGGACACGTCGGAGCGCTGTCTGCCAATCAGCATCCGGTAACATTTAATTGATTTTTTTTTGTTTATTTGTGGCAATTACCGTTGTATTACTATTTTATGATTAGAAGTATTATTATTTTTAGAAGGATTTCAGAGTTTTTGCAAATAAGTTTAAGGAACGAAGGCTTAAGCTTAGAGCCATATGTTATTTTGGTAGTCAAGGACACTACGTCAGGCGTTTACCAGTTTGAGTACATCATTAAACGTGCGTAACCATAAGAATCAGAACGGTAACTTAAATTACTACGTCTTTATGGCACGTATATTGACATTGATGAACTGATTGAATACTTAAAACGTATCTGTTGATAGTTAGATACACAGTGAGAAACCTGGAGACGAGCGAAATTCAGAGTAAATAAAATCACATGGCATGATAAACCGTATAACGCTAATACAAAAAAAAATACAAAAAAAAAAAAGTAACCAACCCTGGGATTAAAATGTACCAACGCAAAAATTTAAGCCTATCCCAGGTTTAATTTATTTTTTGAGATGTCCTTCTGGGAGTGGCCATTTTTATGGTAACGAGTGTTATAAGTGAAACCAGAGGAAACTGTTGCAATAGACATAAGCAGTTAGTGCCGCGGCTGAATTTCACTGACGAAGTAATGATTTCCGCAGAATTACAGTGAATTTCATACCTTCGAGGCAGCAATTCTCAGTTTATACAATAAAATGCGAAGTCTGCAGCAGTCTACTGTCTGACTTTCAATGACTAGTATTAAAAGACTGACGGCATTGATGAGGTTTTAGAGTGTATTCCTTTCTGGTTTACGAGACTCTTCTAATTTATTCATATTCATTATAATTAAATGTTTTTGACATTCCTTATGGTGCCAAAATTAGTGACAGTTAGCTTATCTTTGGACATGAAGGTATATTATTTAGATACATTTATTTCTGTACGTTCTTGGCGGGGTCACCCAGATTTTCACAAGTGGGAAACGTGGCGGTCGTTTCCGTTAGTCGGCAGGTTTTCTCGGGGTACTCCAATTTACTGCGACCTTGCATTCCACCACTGCTCCATCTCAACCTCATTCACTCTTACCTGCGCTTAAGACCGACCAAAAAAACTTAAATCAACAATTTTTTGTAAGGTTAATTCTGCTGAATATGTGACGTATTTATTATCTGATGCAATTCCAAGCATCCAAAAATCTTTTAGGCATAATTATACTAGGAACTTTAAAACTGGCAGCTACATTCGTTTACTCACTAACGATGATGTGTTGACAGTCTGAAGGATTGCAGGAATCCCAGCTAACGTTACAACGATGGAGGTCGTGGCGCGCCCAAAGAAGGTTGGCAGGATGCCTCTGCTGTGGTTTGCCGTTGCATTCCGCCGTGTGGAGGTGAGCCAGACCCACAAACGTCATGAAACATACCAAAGGTTGCTGCCGGGAAGCAAGCCCGTAACCCCTGGTAACAAGCAACAGCACTATCTTTTACACAACGGAGAAGGTCCATTTGACTCTCAAGAGGACTAAAACCGAGTCCAGCTTGGACAACGATGGTATGGCGATTCCTTTGCTCTTGAAAACGCAACTCGCATGGAAACGCTTCTGTTGCGCCCCAAGATTTCATTTTGATATTAACTATAATTTTAGTGAAGAAAATAAATACATGTATGATTGGTTATAAAAACGAACAGGATGGACTATAGATTACATTACACACAAGTTATTTTAACTGGGACACAGTCAACTCGCTAGTTCATTGGGTTACAGCCAGCTAGTGACGAAACTTGTCAGTAATATAAAGCAGTAATGATGTAATTTGGACCAACAGGACGCTAGTAGATGGAAAAGCTCAGACGAAAAGAAGTGGTGTCCCTGTTGTGTAATCTATAGATGAGTCGTTCCTACTTTATCGTGACTGCCGGTAAATATGCACAGGCCTCAGAGTGTTAAAACACCAGAAACAGAAAACCATAGCAGTTTCTTGATAGTTTTTTTTTTGTCAACTGAAGGAAGAATGGTATCACGCTCACAAAGCCTTGAACTACTTAAACGCCCGTTGTTGTAGACAAGCTTATCGCGTTTGGTTTGACGCGATTGTATTTTGTGATTTAAGTTGGCACCAGTGATATCGAGAAACTGACTGGGCCTTTAAAAGCAAGGCTATACACTAAGTTAGGTAAAAGAACGTTGAAATGCCTCCCATGTAAGTGTTTTGGGGTTATGCAAAGGTTAGTCCGACGTGGAACATTCATCCACCAAGAGAAAATTTTTTTTTCCCCAATACAAAAAAATAGATTGTGCATATAACATACAGTTTGTACATATAATGGTAATCAAATACGCATGCTGATTATTGTGTGTACTGAATGGAATTTGTTGAACTTTCAATTCTATTAATATAAAAAAAATTCTTCAACACTTGCTTAACATTTGATCGGCCTGTGGAAACCATTACTTTGTTGGTTCAAACAACTATTTTCCAATGCGTCCAAAGAGACCTGGGGACAGAAATTGTTTAACAAATAGAACAAATTGTCCCATATATTTAAAGGGCGCTATTACCGTCGTAGTTCATGCAACACTAAGACAGTACAAGTTAAGGTAAAGCACTGCTTTACGTTGAAGGGCTAGTCACAAAGAGTAAAAGTCTCAAAATGCTTTAATTTACAATAAAATGCTTCCACAATGATCTCGTGAAAGGCTATCCAATATCAGTGTTTGATTTCGTAAGTGGTCAATTAACAGCGGTCGAGCTATAAAATCAACACACGCATATACGCCCGTGACTTATTCGGGATTCGAATCCAGAACCTTGTGAGCCGAAGACGCCCTAAGGGGTCGCCATGGGTCTCGTTGTAAGCAGCTGTGTCTATCATAATTCTTAAAAAACTAAGGTATAATTCAAAATGTTTTTTTTAAGGCATAGAGTCGATATTTTGTTGCCCACTCATAAAGTTGGTCACTGAAACATAAATGTGGACATCGGAAAGTATCACAATCATCCCTCTGTTTAGGATATTTATTCTTTTGCAAAGCGATGTTTTAACCTATAGCGATAATGCTGTATCTTTTATTGAACAGNTCTGTTTAGGATATTTATTCTTTTGCAAAGCGATGTTTTAACCTATAGCGATAATGCTGTATCTTTTATTGAACAGATTGCTGTGTTAAAGCCATACAGTCAGTGCTTAAAATTCTGAGGAAATAGAACACACGTGAAGCTTGTTTATATTTTCCATCGCGGTCGAAATGCTTTCTCACANGCTTAAAATTCTGAGGAAATAGAACACACGTGAAGCTTGTTTATATTTTCCATCGCGGTCGAAATGCTTTCTCACAGCCGGATGTGACCTTGATGGGTTTATAATTGTTTACTAAGGATCGCCCTTAAACACCCTTGGTCAAGGAAAGCTACAGCATACTCAAGAATATAGAAGTAAGTCAGCTGCTTGCACCGCAAATTCCAGCCGCACACGCTTGCAAAATGGCGGTCATCGGCCAGCAAAATGTCGGAATGCCTTACGCCAGTCAGTACCAGGTAACTTCCCACATAGCACAACATATCCAACGGATATCCTAATTATATCCACAATATCGAAAAATTTATTGACTATTGTTCTAGAGAGGGCTTTCAAACTGCTCACATTACCGTGAATAGCCTATATATATATTCTGTAGTACGACGGAAGAAATACCTTTAGGTGATTCCACAACTTATATTAGCAGTTGTGGTGACGCTGTCACTCCCGCATATGTTGGCGTTCTTTTTTTAACGGCATTAAAATACTTGTCCGTTCATTTTGGTATAAACTAACATATTGTCATTTCGTCCGCGGTAGGGAACCGATTTGTAAACCGATCTTGACTACGCTTCACTTCTCGCAGACGGTGTAGCATATTCTATGAAAATTGTATCTACATTATTTTTTATCATAAAGGATTTCGTTCTCCACTTGGGAAGCACGTTGCTCGGTTAAAGCAAGTGGCAATAAATATGTGAAATCAGAATACGGGACATTCGTTTCAGATCCGTGTAATTTATTTAAAGCAAGAGGACAGTTCATTCTAAATTACATAAATGAGCAGCAATTTTCTTTAATTGCAGTCTCTGGCTTAGCCATAACGGACAAACGTTTGTGCCAAAATAAAACGTGATAGTTATGTTTAATTGATAATTTACCGGATCCATGTAGTTTCGGCCCAGAAATTCTGAGCGTAACTTATTAACTAGCAGTAGTGAAATTAAGTTTTATTCGGAACAATAATTCAAGATAGAGTTACTATAAAGAAATTTACAATATACAAGAAAAAAAACAATTGCAGATCCCTAACTTGATAACAAACCCAGACAGTGTAAACGTGAACACAAAACTCTCCTCTTGCAGAGTGGACAACTTTGGAGAAGTCCGTATCAGATTTGCAANCAATTGCAGAGCCCTAACTTGATAACAAACCGAGACAGTGTAAACGTGAACACAAAACTCTCCTCTTGCAGAGTGGACAACTTTGGAGAAGTCCGTATCAGATTTGCAAAACTTAGAAAGGTTTCGCAATACACGACGACGCCAACACCCGACAGCTTTCTACATTCGACATCTGTCTGATCGACGACGCACTCACTCTGAAACCAGATAAGCTACTGTCACCTGTGTATAGTTCAATCACGGTTTCCTCCGACTTTTCTGTAGTCCTGTTAAAGTTCTACTTTCGCTCTATTCCTCCTAGTGCAAACAAAGCTTATCCACGTCTAGAAGCTCACACGAAAGGGACAACGAACCGCGTTCAAGCACACTCAGTTTAATAATATTTTGCATGAGAACTATTTCTTACCAGGCATTACCAACACACTATTTTCTCCCAGTTTTTATTCGTATTATTTATAAATGAAATACAACAATTTATGGATAAAATATAAGTAAAAGTTTAGTTTAAGCAGGGATAGAGTTGTAAAACGCTTGTGATACGTGACATATTTAGGAAGCAACTAAACACGTTATACACGTGGTGATTTTCCAAAGGTTTGATTCAAAAAGTGTGGAGTTACCAAGAATAGACTATGCGCGACGAGAGAAGCTCACGTCTACACAAGGCTATTTTAGGTCCCTAGAGAAAACAAACCGAAGTTCTCTGCTGTTAGCGTTTGGCGGGAGTCCGATGCAGAATTGGAAGTGCCCGCGCGCGTTTTAATCAAGAGGCTTTCATGTTTACATCAATAAACAGCTGGAGTGATTTCATTACTTGTGTTTGTTCAGAACTAATTTTGAGCACCTGGGAATAATTATTTCCGCCCTTAATTAATATATTTTAATTAGAAGATCACAAAACTGAAAGTTCAATTGCCCAACAATTAATTTATTTAAGTATGTTCGCAAATGGCGTTATTAATTCGAACGCCACTTTTTATTTTGCATGCGATATCAAACACCTTTCATTATCAGCGCAAATGGTATTTTCCGCAAGTTAATTTTTTTAATCGTAGCGGTAAGTCTGGGCATAGGGAATTATATCCCACGCTACTACACGTGCCTAATATAAACTGTGTGTTACACGACACGCAGCTCTGCGTGCCACGTCACAGGGCGTACACTTATGTTTAACGATTACCTGAAAGCGCAAACAAAAATACTGTTAATTATTACTTGCGTTACTGTTAGAGAACAGCTGCACAAGTCAAATTAAGGCTATTAAAACTACACACATATTAAAGTTACGTTGCACTATTTCCGATAAAACACCGTGAAACGTTTAAAACAAGAACGTGAGTCAGGAAAGAGTTGTTTGTCGTGATACGCATAACTGTGTTTTTAACTGCTTAAATATGAAACATTTTTGTCAGTGTTCCACGAGATAGTGGTGTGATGAATATCATAAGATCACGAAAAAAATGTTCCAAACTGTAGCTTACCGTGCATTATTTACGGTTTGCGGTAACATTCCATCTACATTCGTGATCTTTTCGAGAAACTAAAGTTTAGGTATGTCCACGGAGTTATTCAGTCTGTACGCCATGGTCTTTTGGGGGACTCCTTGATAAAACATTTTAAACGCCGCAAGGTTACGTCCGGCCACAAGATTACGTCCGGCCGTAAGGTTACGTCCGGCCGCAAGGTTACGTCCGGCCGCAAGGTTACGTCCGGCCGCAAGGTTACGTCCAGCCGCAAGGTTACGTCCGGCCGCAAGATTACGTCCGGCCCCAAGGTTACGTCCGGCCGTAAGGTTAGGTCCGGCTGTAAGGTTACGTCCGGCCGTAAGGTTACGTCCGGCCGAAAGGTTACGTCCAGCCGTAATGAAGCATTGCGACGGAGATGGAAAATAGCGTAAACAAGCTTCGCGCGAACTGTTTCCTCGGCATTTTAAGCGGTGAATGTAGTGTTTTAATACAGCAATCTGTTCAGAAAAAATACAGGATTGTAGCTACAGTTTAGAACCGTGTTTCACAAAACAATAAATATCGTAAACAGTGGACTATACTTACAGCTAGTTTTGCTGTCTTTGAAACTTTTCAAAGACCACATTTGTTTTTTAATAACAAATTTTGATTGCCAACAAAATATTGAATTTCATTTGTCTTGAAAAAAAAGATTTACATTGAAATATTTTAGAGTTTTTAAAAATTGTAATAGACACGACTGCTTGCAATAGGACCCATATGTAAACTAGGTAGTCCACCTTAGCTGCCACGTTCTTGTGTAACTTCGTAAAATTAAGCTGTGCAAAACGTTATTTTATTTTTATATAAATTATCTGCTTATAATTTTTTTAAATTTATTTTTATTGCCAACGTATTTATAAGTCTTTCCCGTTTGCTAAATGTTATTTGTTTACGAAGGCCTTAGTGAGCAGGTTGTTGATCAGGTTGCATTGTAACTTAATGGTGTGATTATAACTTTTTAATCTAGCGCTCTCTTGATTAGTTGGTTTGTTTGTGGCGTTCTAAAGAGTTCTAGTGTCGTCACGCACTCATGTAACATACTAAAGAATTTGGCGGCGTTGTCACACATTGTAACAGTGAAATCCAAATAATAAAATAATGCGCAGAAGTTCAAAACGCGTTGCGCGAGTCTAGAGAGTCCACTGCCGCTGCATGAAGGGGTGGAGTTGTTTAGTTCAATAGTGACAGCGGCTGAGAGCGGTTGGGCGAGAGCTGCCCCGCGTGTGCATAATATCTGTCGAAAAAACGTAAGTCGTGTCGCCGGTATTTAACAGTGCTGTAGTAATGAGCTATGTTATCAGTTTGGTACAGTACGTATAGCATCAGCAGTGTCCCGTGATTTCCCTCCCTCCAGCGGCGAGCGTTCGGGAGAACCCTCCTCTACACTGCCTCCTCCATATTCCCTCCCTCAAAGCCATGCGAAGATTATGTTCTAATTTGAAGTTAACACGAGAAATATTTTGGCGCAGCCAGTGGGGCTACGGAAAGGCATATCATTTCCACGTCCTTACACTGTGACGCAACCACTATTTGATGAGTAGACGACGGCACACACCTTACGATTTAAGGCGCACAACTTCCGTTGATTACAGAATATTAGAATACGTTGAAGAGATGGGCATCACGCAGGAAGTGTCGGGGTTATGCGACTCCCGAGTATACTGCAAAGAAAAAAATATTGTAATTTTAACAGATAAACTATTTGTAATTTTACAGATGCTTGTAACAGTACAAAAACATCTCTTATAAAATTACTCGTTTGTAAAACTACAAAAGCCGCGTTTCTAATAGAGCTCAATAAATTTTTATAACATACTGACCGGTATCCACGAGTTTATGCAAAATGGCGGACACTCAACAACGTAAAACCATGTATAGCTACAAAGGATTTTCTTGGCAACTGGGTTTCCAAGATTTTTTTGTAAAAGTACAAAAAAAATCTTTTACAGTGAAAAATAAATTATTTTATGTCTTAGCCTATTCAGACTCAGTGTAAAAACTCGTGTGCACATAGCGCGCGAAGTTTATCTTTAGCTAATACTTTGCGCTGCGAAGTTCAGTGTCCACTTATCTTCATCACCAAGTACAAAGCGTACATATCATTCGTCGTGACAATAAATAGGGGTAGTGAAATTTTGCGACAAGATTTCAAGACAAGTTATATTTCCAAACACAGTTAGGTCGTTTGCCTATCTTGATTGGCTAGATTACTTTTTACCGCGTGTTAACTGTCTGCGCACGAATCACGTAGGAGCCGTGCCGATGTTGCCGAATTCCAAGTTACCCGGATAAATATGAAAACGCCTTCTCAAGCAGACAGCAACTAATGTCAATAGATAAACTGCTGTTGGGTGCCTACGGTATTGAACTCTTCCGTCCACTCATATTTTTTTTTTGCGCAAAATCGCTATCTCTAACAATCAAACAAATACTGTGTCAGTTTAATTGCAGGAAGCATTAAAAAATGTATTTTTAATGAATCTCCTGGAACCGTAAAGCGGGTTTTGGTGTTCATCGAAATCGGTTTATATAAGGTTTAAATACTTGAAAGAGAGAACAAGCGTTCTAGTAATGCCCTTCAGCGAAATTACATAAAGGTATTGGCAAAATATTTACTCAGAAGTCTCTCTTAAGTTACGGACACGCCACTTTTTCAATCCGTAAATTTCACAGAACTTTGAGGGAATCACGGAACCTCTCCATAAATTTCCAAGTAAATTTTTCCGTACTTCTAATTCATAAAAAGAGATCGCGGAAAAAAATCTTAAATTTTCGTTGTGTAAACGTTTCACGCTGTAAATTTTTTTTAATTGTTAAAAAATACTAAGAAATTTTAAAATATTAAGTGGCATGGATATATCAACTGTTGCAGACAAAGTGATTTTTCGGTTGGAGTGGCAAAGAATGTTTACTGAAAGAGTCGGCATTGTCTGTTCTCGAAACTCGAAGCAATAGGGAATACTAAGGCATGTCGTATTTTGTACTTATGGAGCTGAGTTCCGTATTTCGTCATTATGGATTGCGTTTCCGTATAATAACTATACATTTCCGTAAAATTGTCCGTGACTATACGGACTTATTTAACACTATCAGTAATCTGGTTAATGCCAATCTTAATTTTCACAGGTGGCAGAGTAGTAGGGACCTTACAATTTTATGAGTTCGTGGGGTTTCGGACCACCACAGGAGGTGCCAGCCCCCCCCCCCCCCNTTATTACGATAACTCCCATGGAACCCCTAATCATACTTATATCAAAATTCCTTCTTTTAACTTCCGTATAATTTTTCTTAGAAAATCAGTTCAGTTGATAATTTTTACTATTGTTTAGATCAATATCGAACACATTTTTAAGTACCGTATGAATTTGGCATGATGCAAGCATCAAAAGGCAGTGCAAACTGTGAGTAGTAAACTACTATGGAAAACTAAAATATTTTCCATCTGCCCACACAATCACAAGGATGTGGTAGACACACGACACACCAATTATTATTATTATTATTAATAATAATAATTTATTAACATCAATATCCCTTAGGTTTGGTTTCACAAGAAAAATACAATATTTGATTAAATTCCAAGGTTGAATTAAAAATAATTCCCATTAGTGTTAAATTAAGTTAAATTTGTTTTAAAGAATGAGATGAATTGATCTGTTACTGTTAATTGTGTGTTGTATTTGTGGTATATGCGATTATTTGGGAGTAGATGTTAACGAATCAAGTTGTCATACAGTTAAGTGAACACATTAACAAGAGATCAGTCATCATCAACAGTACAATTATAATATAACAAATATACCACTACCGAACTAACTACCAAACAATAAAGCCGTTCAATTATTGAGGAGCGTTTATTATTGCATTTGAAAATTTGGCGAAGAAACATAAGAAATCAATATTCATACATGCAGCTCAATTTCCAAAACACTCAACTCAGAATAAAATTGTAATTAAGTTGACATTTCGCAGCGTAAGTTAGTCTTTTCACTCTAGGGAAAAATAATTATTCAATGTCCCATAAATTAAACTGTCTCACTCGCTTATACTCCATTAATAAGCAAACACCTCTTCTTGCCTCGGCTGCTCAGATTTATAAAAATATTTAGGTAGAAGCATAATGTCTCTACTTCTGAAGGAAGTGTAGGCAAATTTAATAAGGAAGAATTTGCAAAACGGGTTATGTAGAATTCTTGAAAACTAAGTTAGGAAAATCATATTGAACCGAACTGCTGCAATCTGCAACTTATATCAGGCTTTACTTAGCTGCAATAGTAGTTCTTCGGAAGCCAGAAGTTCTTGAAGTTAATTATAGCTATTCCATTGCTATCACACAGGACAAGCACCAACTCAGATAGACATTTTCGGCAATTTAATTGTCCGAGCATTCTTCTTTTTACGCCCATCGTGCACAGGCGGCATGAAACAATGTTCTGAATAACATATTGCCCGTAGAATCCACTTTAAAATGGCATATTTCAATAGATTGTCGACGATCTTCAGAATCCAACATGTTGTTTTAAAGATTCCAGAACAAAGATAATTTTCAACACAGTCTGTTTGAATTAGCCATAACTAGAGCCAGTGACTTTTCGCGTAAAAATCGGAGCACACAGTAGACTTCAATACTATATACACAACTCGGCTGTTGTCATACCTCCATTGGCTGCTGGTGTCGTTTCCGCATTTGACCGAGCCACTCATGATTCCTTACCTCCGACACTGTACATTCATGATTCGTGTGCAAACAGTTAACACGGATTAGAACATGCATCAGCCAATCATAAAAGCTAGACGATTATACAGTGCTATGCACTTTATCTGGTCCCGAAATATTTTCGCGAAATATCACTGCCCCTAGCCATAACACAATAGGAGGTGCACTTCCAAAAATTCCCTTGGTGAATATTACATATTGTACTATGCTGCTAACTATCGATCATTGTTTACATTTAAATATATTTCTTTTAACCACGCTATCTTAACAAATAACTGCATTAAAGCATTAAATTAATTTAACAATTCTGAAACTAATTCAATCGGTGATCATACTCAACTCTGAAACTGCAATTAAAGATGTAAACAATAAAATTAAAAAACATTGGTTAAACATTACACGCTCATAGAGTAACTAAATAACAAAGAATTCTGCCAATAGCACTGTCATGCAAACAGTAAATATAAACAATACATTTTACGTGAAAATAAAATGAAAATTAATAATTTGGCAGAAATACCAAATTATCATACGTTACAAGAACGGAATTTCGCCAAAAGATTTCCGCACATGCTTTATATATTTCAATACCCCACGAGCGTACCAGCAGTATCCTTTTGCTTATTGCCAGCGTGTGTCTCTGAGAAGACATTGTCCTTTGTTGACTGGCCCATCAGAATTAAGCGAAATTTGGTTGTCCCTAGGAGTAGTGTGTTTTTACGAGTGTGTACTAAGTAAAATCTATGGTAATACATTATTAATTAGTTCCCAAGGGTAACTGTAGGTGCAAAAAAAATTCCAGCGTCATAACTTTAATAACTGTTACACATTTGTAAAATTATATTGCGTCTTGGGTACAAACTAAAAAAAATATATATACAAAACTAAAGCTTGGCCACCAAGGCCTCCTCCGCGCTCTGATGGGAATGCGTTCAGAGACCGAGGAAGTGCGGTTAAAAGAGTGATCTCTTTTAGAGATGGGTTGCCGCTGGAAAAACTAAGCTTGATACGCCCTCACAGTTACCTGCAGTATGGCATGTAATGAAACGCACTCGAGGGAAGCAGGCTTGAGAGAGAACGCTGCAGCAAGTAGCGGGCAGCGGCCTGCTGCGGTGTCGGAGCGGGGGCGAATATAGATACATTCCACCGCGGAGAGCTCGCCCACGGGCTGCGCCACGTATTTCCCAGCTTCCAACGCGCGCTTCGCCGCACTGGGAGGGATCGAGCTGCGAGGTTTATTAAACACTTTACGGCACGTTTCGCCCAGCCACGGCTTAGCGCCGAGCAAGGTCGTGCCTCGGGAGCGTAACGAACCCCAGGGCGAGAGTTGAGATAGCGACGCACTGCGATACACCGAGGGTAAAAAATCGCGGCAGCGTAAACGCAATTTGTGGCAACTCCAGCAGCGAAATTTAATTTCTAGTGAGCATGGCATTGTTTTGAAGTAACTACCGAACAGTTTTCCAGTAGTGCACTAAAAAAATTTGTGTATAATTTGTATGTGACTTATAAAGTTCACACTGAACTAGCTAAACATACATCTTGACTCAACCGTTAAAATGTAGGTTTTTCATTAGAGAGCTGATACTGCAACACTTTACTTCCCTAAGAACGTTTTCCTTGGCTTTTAAAAACCGTATTCGCACAGATAAAGTTTAAGGAAGCAAGGTCTATACTGAACATGTAATAAAAATTTACTTGTGTTTTTTTTTTTTTTTTAATATTATCAAACCATTATTTAGGAAAATACGATCTCTCAAAAGGCAACATTAAAATACTTAAGTCTTGTTGCTGTATGAGATA
Source organism: Clitarchus hookeri (assembly GCA_002778355.1). Lineage (NCBI taxonomy): Eukaryota > Metazoa > Arthropoda > Insecta > Phasmatodea > Phasmatidae > Clitarchus > Clitarchus hookeri. Next base: position 73,831 of record NQII01003986.1, read on the forward strand.
ACGCTTGGTTAGTATTAACATTGCTACTCGTTACATCTAGTACAGAAATTTGTAAATATTTACCAACGAAAACCCCGTTTATACACTTTTATAAAGTGGTATTCATTCTTCGGAGAATTATGTACAGGGTTCTCAGGAATAATGATTTACTACTTAATTAACAACATATAATGGAGAGGCTGTATTGCACACAAAGTAGGTTTACGTTCGAAACGCTGCTTAATGGGAAGCCAGCCTATGAAATAAGTTCCTCGGGCGTGAAAAGCGCCATTTGTCTTTCAGACCATTCCTTGGGGTTCGTAAACAGTTACTATCAATGCCAAGAAGCAAAACGTTATGTCGTTCGCAGGTTACGAGGCATAAACCGGCACGTTTTCGACGATAAAGGTACAACTGAAGGAATAAAACTCGTTCGTCGCAACACCTGCGTCTTGAAGAGTTCGAGCTCTCCTCACAAGCATATTTATTGGCTTTCTTACCCGATTAGTTCATAAAGTAAGCCATGCCTGTTATGGCCCTCACGAGCCTACGCATGATACGTTTTATAATGCACGCTTAAGGCTCCCACCTACCTAGCGCTTGAACTGCCTTGCAGAGTGTTTGAAATTTACGTTTTCCCTCGAAACTATTAAACGTGCATACAATGTGTTGATCTACGAAAATAACACGCACTTCAGACGTGGCCCGTTGAATGTTTTCAAAACGTCGCGTCCAGAAACATCATTTCAGAGCACTGCACGATAGCTGAAAATGGCGTTTTGAAACCGCTGTATCTCAAAATGTTCGCGTCAAACACATACAAAAGTACACAAGGACCCTACTTTGAACCTTGCCACAGACTGTACACCATTGAGACGATAAGGTCACTCACTGCTTGTACACGCTGCACGCCGAGCACACTGCACGCCAGTTCAAAGCCTTGTGCTTAGTGGCGATGGAGCACTTGATGCGCGTAACTATGTAGCCCTTATGGCTCCCGCGCTTCTTGGTCTAACCGCAGAAAATAACTTTAGGCAGGCGGGCCCCTTAATAAATTTTCTTTTACAGTTCTTAGGAGAGACCACACACAACTTAGCGTTATTTACGAGCTGCGTGCAAGGTAGATATAGCCCTCGCGCGCATTGTTTTTTTTTTTTCACGTGGTAGCTTCGTTGAGGCGTATCTCCTGAAACAACTGCGAGTCGCGACGTATTCAGCAAATTCCTGCATCTCGTCCCGTACATAAATTTAACTACTGTCAAAAAATAGCAGGGGGGAAAAACCACATGCCGAACTGTTTTTAAATGCCATTTACGGTAAAATGAACACTTCTGAAAGCCCTGCTTAAGACGTACTTGTATGGACATTGTATTCTTCCGCCGTATGTAACATCAACATTGCCGTGGGTCTGATCACTTTATTCATGCATCAGTAAAATGAAACTACAAGCACATAAGAAGAAAAAATATTTTACAAATTTGCTAATTCTCACACTTACATGGATTTAAAAACAACACAAAGCAAATTAAATAACTTCAGTATCCACAGATATTCGCCTAGCACTTTCAATTCAACATTAAAACACGGAACTACGTTTCCTGCGTCGTTGCCAACTTTCCTAGGCTCATGCCTATTAGCGTGTTCGTTAAAATATACGCAGGTTGGTGCAGTGAAATTTTTCAAAATTGATTTCTTAAGTGCTCACTTTACAGCCTATGGCATCGCTTTGCCTGTGGCGTTATGATATATTTACTACCATGTTACACTAAGAGAAAGCTTCTGTTTCAGATATTAAACACATATACTTGAAGAATATCTATTTACACTGAACAATATTTTGTTTACTCAACTAAACTGTTTTTGCTCCAAATAGCTGCACTCGTTCCCTTTAACAAAACAAAGCATTTAAAAATTATTTTTTGAACCTAACATTTACTTGATCATTCCTACATCTAAACGTGCATACTACACACAATTTTACAAGTACGTTTAACTAATCAGTTTAGTTACCGTAAACATTATAAATATCACGGTAGATTCAAATGAATATTTCGTTTGGAGTGAATAAGATTTTGATTGGCTGGAACAGTCATATACGTATATTATTACAGAACTTGTGGGGCCAACAAAATCAGCCTAGTGCATTCGTTCTAATTTACAGCTCAATAGTGTGTTTACAATTTATATTAAAATATTACGACAGTAAAAGTGTTTGGTGGAGTAAATATTGATGCTTAGTAATACGACAAACAGTCGCAATGAAGTAATTTTAACAAAATAAAGTAACGTTATAAAACTTGCAAATATTTTACTTTAATCTCATTCATTATACCATATATATACATATATATATTTATATAAGTAATATACATAATTTATAAACAGTCAAATTGGTCGTGGTTGCTAAGGCGTTCCAATCGGGCGCAAGTGTTCCTGGTTAAATCTCCATCCTGCATTAACTTTTTTTTTAACAATAACCAAAATACTAACATGCCTACATCTATAGAAATATTTAATTGCACCAACCAAATCTTACACGTTTGTGGCAACCAAGTAAGATTAGACAAATAATTTTATTCCAGAAACAAAATATTTACGCACATGTACAAACAATTAATTTGGTTTTACTTTATCAACAAAACATTTTTCTCAGTGTAATGAAGCAGGACGAAAAATAATGACGAGATTCGATACAAGAAGAATTAGCTGAGTATTGGACGGCAATGAAATTGTTTTGCAGCACACGCCAAATCTAAATACAAAAAAGAGTGAGATCGAAATTTGACCTGAAGTGTTAAAAATATTTCAGAGAGACAATAATTTCGTATTTTTCAGTTTAATGGCTAAGGCAAAACTAAGCTAAGTTAAAATTTAATTGGCCCTTTTCCCATTGTGTATGCTGAGTACCAAATAAATATCCAAAATAAATAACAAATGGACACAATGAACTCTCACATTTAACAGAGAGGTATTAAAGAATACGCACCCGGCTACTAGCATATCCACTATGTACAAATTAATCCAGTGTAACTCCAGTATTTCGAGCATCAGTAGACACCCTGATTACTTACCGGAGACATCTGAGCTAATTATTGCCATAACCATTTCTGTCACAGGGGCCGCGATGGCTGAGCGGTTAGCCTGCCAGGATTTTCGCCGCCCAAATCTTTTCACTTCACTTCACTTTCAGTGACAGTGTCCTCTATCTGGGACGTTGCATATGAAGTGGCTTGAATGACCTGCACAGTACACAGCGGAACATACCGCCCAATGAGAAAGGTTCCCTGCGTGTGGGAACATCATTCGCTGCTGAGACTGTTCCGTAGCCTCATAAACCACTGCTGCCAGTAACGCAAAGCACAGATAGATTTATATTGGTCCGGATGTAAGACAAAGCGTCGTCTGGATATCAGTACAGTTCCGAACAAAATATTTGTTTGTTGCGACGCATAAAATTATTATTTATTTTTGACTGACAAGGATAAAGTGTGAAGTGCATTTATGTCCGACTGTGAGTGAGCCGCTAAATATAATATGAAGAATAAAGCAAGAGACACGCAATCGAGGCATATTGAAAGTAAAGGAAATTGCAGAGCTACCGCTATTTGTGTCCTCGCCAGCAAGGTTATACCGGAAAGATATGCAACCTACGTGACAACTGCAACTGATGGTTGCATAATAACAGGTGCTCTGATGTCTGTTTCGAGGCGTTTTGGTAGACAAGGTTCCTCATACCGACATGGGGTTAAAATGAAATATTTTTATTTTAGTCTCATTTACCACTCCTATTATTCACTACATGTGTACATACACATATATACACATTTATGCATATACACGCAAGATGTTTATAAATAACACTGGCACGCTTCTTCAAGTAATTCGTTAACATATAAACAAACGAAGTGAGTGAATGAGTGAAGAGATCCGGGCGACTTTTAACAGCAAGGTCTTGAGAGCCGATGAGGGCGATTGAGGTGAGTATGGAGCGGCGTCGGAATAAAATGGAGGGGGAAACGGGCGATTCCCGAGAAAACCCGCCGACCAGCGGCATCGCCCTTCGCGACTCCCACATGCGAAAATCCGGGAGTGACCCGGCCGGGGATTGAACCTGGTTCGCCTTGGTGGGAGGCGAGCAGGCTANCGAAAATCCGGGAGTGACCCGGCCGGGGATTGAACCTGGTTCGCCTTGGTGGGAGGCGAGCAGGCTAACCGCTCATCCACCGCGGCCCCAAATAAACGGAGTGTGTGTACGTGGCATATAGTCGATCGCATCGCTGTGCATCGAACGCGAAAGAGTAAATCTCTGGCCCATGCACTCTTAGTGTTTAACTGGGCGACTGAGAAAATCCGTATGTCTAGGTGAGACGCGAACCGTATATTTACTCGTCCTTCTACTCCCACAACTGCAACAGAAACCACGCGATCCTGCAGTCTTCGGGCGTTTTCCGTCTCTGCCAGGGGATTTGTCTCTAACGATTTTGGAGAATCAAAGTTAAGCTTCTTCCGTGACAGCAAATAATGGTGTGTTTAAATGCAATTCTCTTAAGCTTCTTCCGTGACAGCAAATAATGGTGTGTTTAAATGCAATTCTCTTTGCTTCCTCTTTCGTGACTGTTCTTCGCTGGTTCCAGGCCACTACCAGTTCTCTAAATAATTTACTTGTCCCCGTTATTCTTTTTCTTTTAAGTTGCTTCTTCCTATACAAAAGCTCTATCAATTTGAAGTATTTTCAAGGAAATTAAGCATGTACGCACTTAGAGTCATCTGTAGAAGAAGTTCAGTAGCGTAATTTTGCAAATACGCATGGATATATTTTTCATTCTTGTTTCGTAAAAGACGGATAAAATGTTCTTTCCGCACATTATTTATTTACAAATAGTGATTATTTGCGTTTTATTATATATTTTATACTTAATTTATTTTTTTCACTTACAAAAAAATTTGTGATGGCATAAATTAACTCGTTGTCGAGCTCTAATCGCGTAAAAAAACCAACTTGAACTATTTGCGATAGCTAACGAAATTAATGAAATAAATTTGAGATCGTATAACAAAGCGTAAAAGTAAATACTACTGTTATAACACTGAGAATTAACATCGGTACAAGATAGTACGATACATACCAGGAGGAGCTAACGGGAATTGTGAACAATACGTTTTCCTCTTGAAAAAATAATATGGAAAGCATGCGCCTGATATGAGGAGGTGTCCTGATGTCCTGATATGAAAGGGTAAAATGTCTCTTGAAACAAGTTAACCATCAGTAAGTAGATAAACCATCTAGAGATTCTAGATATTGATATACATTCTTAATGTATGCTTCTTCTGCCCGCTTTTTTTAAACAAATTTTTAATCCAAAAAGTTCCTTGTTCTGCGCAATCAAACAAGTGCCTCGTATGTGTAAAAAAAATTTTAATTTCATGAAATATTCAAGGAAATATTTTCTGCATATGATACAACAGGCAGAAAATAATAAAACCATAATAAGATTATACCATTTTTAAAAATTCGTTATCTCCAAAATTTGTGTAAAAAGCTATATTAACACAAAACAATTTTTTTTTTNTTATACCATTTTTAAAAATTCGTTATCTCCAAAATTTGTGTAAAAAGCTATATTAACACAAAACAATTTTTTTTTTTGCAGTTTACAAATATGTAAACTCACATTTAATTAAATACCTGGTTGCATAGCAAGATATAAATATAAGTCCAATAAATATTTTCAACGTACACATTTTCTAAAATTCTCCGCGTAGTTGAACTAAACCTTCTTCCTGACAAAGTTTTATTCGTATTCTCGTGTCTAAAAAAATTGGTACAAGGAGCATCGAAAAATTTGCCCATAGCCATATGTTTAAATTTTTTGANGTATTCTCGTGTCTAAAAAAATTGGTACAAGGAGCATCGAAAAATTTGCCCATAGCCATATGTTTAAATTTTTTGAGGTAATGATGCAGTCCATAATATATGTAAGTGCGACAACGCAGACTATAAATAAGGAAAATTTAAAGCTAGGAAAATGTCAATTAAAATTTATTTGGCATTAAAAGGACTGATTATTTAGCGTGTACTCATATCTAAAAACGAAAAGAGGACCAAATATATGTTAAGTGAAAAATACGTAGGCAGCCAAGTAGAAAAAATTAGGAAAATACAAAGCTGGGTGGCCCGAGTTCACATTAAGACAAAAACTGCCGTTCCGAATAAAGCTCTGGTTTGATTCAGTACTCCAGTTTGACAACTATTTTAAAAGATGTCATTTGTCGTTGACAGAGGACTGGAAGGAGTTAACAAATCCCATTTGAAAATCATGACTTGAACATGAATGCATTCCTAAATGCCTCACATAATTACATACAGATATATAAAGTATCATCCATGGAATAGTGTAAGATACGAACAAACGTCAATAACTTCACACTTAGGTGAGAATTTGGCCTTCCTTCGAACTGGAAAACCAGGGTATAAAATTTACATCAAAACTGATTTAAAAATAAAACAATAGAATGAATATATGTTGTTAAAATTTAAAATATACTTCAATATTTAAAATTTACTTTACAACTAATTAAAAAATAAAACAACATAATTTATATCTGTTTTTCACCACCTGCGACATTATAAATAAGTTTCAAAGTACGGAAAAATAGAATGGGTAACTTTCTGATGTTGGAGAGAAAAAGATAAAGTTGAAGCTGGCTTTCTTGTCGCCGCAGGTTAGTGCGCAGAAAGGCTAAAAATGGCGGGACCTCTATCATCACAGTGGGTTCAGAACCACGAGATCACAAAATCGGCGCTCCGCACGTCCTGTCGGAAATTCGGCGCAAGCTATCATCGGCCCTGACTTCTCGCTACAGAAGACTGCACAGACATTTGATGCCAGTGATAACTAATTGGTGCAGAAAAAAACACATAAACACATAATATTTAAATAAAATTTTTATGTTCAAGAGTACAAAGCAATTTGTTTCTGGACGAAGAATATCGCCAAAAAATAGATCATATTTTCTTTTTTTTTTTTCAGCTCAGTTATAACTTACTTCTGATGTAAAATATTGAATTAAAAAATAATGCAACGCATATCTGTCGCGAAGGTAGATAAGCAAGGTCGTAGACAGCGATGTCATTAGAGTAGTCTCGGGATGGCGATTAAAAATCTTGTTTCTGAAAATGTATTTAACTGGATCTAAAAAATAAAATTTTAATTCGATAATAAACGTGACAATTTTTTTTTTTTTTCGGAATTGATATATTTCTTTTAGAATAGTTTTTTGATTCAGCAGCACCTTCATGTGTAATTTAATGTAATGAATTTTCTTGAATTTTAAAAGGTCGTATTTGTAAATGTATCGATTTTTATGGAATTTAACCTTTTGGTCTTTGATATTTTTATGAGTATTTGGTTAATGGTATTTCTCACTGTATAAGTTTGTTCCCAATGCCCTGGCACTCCTAGCACATAGAAAAATGTCGAAAATCTATTTCTTGTAATTAGATTTTTTCGTCCGATTTACTATGCGTATCGATTCTCGATGCCTCGGTCTAGAACGATCCAAGATATCGATTAATTAGATGAAGACCACATTTATACATTATAATATGAGGAAGTTGCTCAGAGAAGCAGGAACGGGGAAAGAATCAGCCATGACGTTTAGTATTGGACCATTTTAGAATTCGCCTGGAGTGATTGAAGGAAGCCATGGAAAACTGAAATCGGGATGGCCGGACCGGGAATCGAACCCGAGTCCTCCCGAATGCAAGCCCAGTGGTTTGCCACTGTGCCACTTCGCTCGTTTTCGGTTCCAAATTCAGGGACATCAATTTTAGAGTTCATTACTGGTTATTTCCAACTTTCCTGAAGCCCTCAGACTATTCCTCCGCCTCACACAAGCAGAGCTGAACTAAGTCTACAAAATTACACTAAAGGGACAACGCACCGCATTCTTGCGAACTCAGTTTAATAACATTTTTTATGAGAAATATTTCTTACTATGCATTGCCAACACACCCATGTTCTCTCTGTTGTTATTCCTATATATTATAAATGGCATATTATAAATTGTAGTTGTAATATAAGTAAAGTTCAATTGGACCAAAAACCAGATACTTTTACGTTAACTGAGGTATAAAACGTTTGTGACACATTACATATTTAGGTAATAAACCAAACGCGTCATCCATGGGATGATTTTCCCAAAAAAGTTTGATTTAAAAAGTGTTAAGATACCGTTAATAGACTGTAAGTGCATAACATTACGTTAACGGCACGACAACAAAGAATTGACATATGCTCGGTCAACGCAGGCAATTTCGGGGGCTCGCCTGCCTGGAGCTTTTTTCCCGCGTTTGAGCGAGAGCTATAGGGGCTACACTGGCATGCGCTACAAGTGCGCCATCACCGTTAAAAACGCTCAGGGATTTGAATTGGGGTGCAGAGTTCTCGTCGTGCTGCGTGTACCTATACGACTTTCAGTGGTGACCCCAGCATTTTATTGGTGGAAAGTCTATAGCGTGGTTCAATACGTGCCCGTCGATTACTTCGGTGTGTGTATAACGCGCATATTTCGAGATACAGCGCTTTGGAAAGGCCGTTTTAGCTACGTTGGAGTGCTGTGAAATGCTGTTTATAATGTGCGTGACAACTTGGAAGTAACCGACAGGCACAGTCTGAAAGTGTGCGTTCTTCTCGTAGACTAGCACGTTGGACGCACGTTAAACAGATTCGTAGAAAAAAAAACTTGGATTTCGAACGCACCGCAACGCACTCGAGCGCCAAGCAACAGTTATTCACGCACTAAAATCTAAACTGTATAAACTGCTCCAGATTGGTTAATATGGTTGCAGATCTGATAAAACATGCTCCAATCTGATAAGTAATATTTTTAACCGATTGTTTTAGTTGCTTGAATTCACTGACTCAAATTTGGTTTCTACTGATCACACTGGCATGGGAGTAAAAAAAATCTCAGTGCATGCCCACTGATTCGTAGGTAAAGACTGTTCTAGGTAATATGAGCACTTTTGAAAGCCATGCTTAGTATCTACTTGTATGCACATATTATATCCTTACACCATAGGCAAAAAAATATATATTGCCGTGAGCCTGATCACGTTATTCACGCGTCGGTTAATTGAAACTGAAAATATTAGAAAAGTCAATATTTAACCAAATTGCTAATTCTTACACTTACTTGCATTAAAAAAAAACGTAAACCAAAATTAATAATTTTAAGTATTTACAAATGTTTAGCTAACACTTTTAGTTCAAAGTTAAAACAAGAGACTACTTCACCCCACCCCCTTCTTCCCTATCTCCCGACGTTACCAACTTTACTGGACGTATGACGGTAAGAATGCCGGTTGAAAAATGTGAAATGTAGTGGCAGTAACATTTTTCAAAGGTTTATTTCAGAAATGCCCACTTCAGTAAGAATAACCCCACAGATTGAAATCGCTGATCCATATTTAGAGTGCAGACGCAATCCCCACGGCTGGTACTGTTCTGTAACGCAAGGGAGACGGCGAGAAGGATATCTAAGTACGCATCACGAGAGAGTAATAATTACTGACAGTGGGTAGAGCCTTGCTGTTGTGAGCGACAGGCGGCTGGTCAGAGTTCTGATGACCTCCTCATCCTTTCCTTGTTTTTCTCTCTCTGTCTCTCATTCTCCATCTCTCTCTCTCTCACTCAGAGTGTATCTAGGATATGGGTCGCCGGTCAATGACCTCTAGGAGTGGCTGGGTGCTTCCGGCTTGATGTCAGATCATACGACCAATGCACCCAGCAAAGTAAAAAGGCGTTTACCGGAAGTAGAGGTACAAGACGCCTTTACGGAACAGTAGCATCGACACGGAACTGTAGCATAGAGCCAATCATTTTAAATATCTGATTTCGCTCAACATGATGCTTAACTACAGGCGTAATTCTCGACGAGACAGAGCAGTAAAGACATTTTTGCAGTTCAAAGTAGTACTTACCATCACTCATCGAGACCCATCGCTTGAAGCCTATGGACAAACCTTGCATTCTCATTCGAAACCCCTAGTCGCGAAAACCTCGATGGAAATGACTGCAGTTAGTACTGCTAACACGACCTCCCCCCCTCCCTACTATCAAATATTAGGGGCGCTGCCTACCGGCGGGCAGCTGCGAAATTTAAATAAGAAATCTCATGTAAAATTTTTTTTACATCATTGCGTTAATTTTAAAGATATGAGTTTCAAACAAAATATATTCTTCAGAAATTTTTTAGGAAAAGTTTATTGCAAGGGATTTTTAAAATTTATGTTTTACAAAAATGTACATACTGCCTATATAGCCTACGTATATAGAAAATATACGCTAGTGGGTACCTAATCCTACCTTTAAAATTAACGCACTGAGACGAAATTTTCTTAAACTGGGATTTCCTATTAAAATTTCGCAGCTGATCCGGTAGCCAGTGCCCTTCATTTATTTAAGTAATTTTCCATTTCGAGACTTTCATGCAAGTCTGTGAACGCGTCCTACAGGCCAATACTCACTACCACATTAGACTATGAAGAGGAAGCAAAGTTATATGTAAGAACAGCTTTAGATCATGCAATTCTAAAGGTCATCCCAGATATGTGCTTTATGCTTATGAAATAATTTAGTTTATAAATAGGTTTAACTCGGTACGAAATTGATATATTTTTTTGTTTTGGAATGAAATATTGTGATATCGTAGGTGAAAATACATTTAGTGAAGATCAAACCAAAACCACAGTTATTGTTCGGAATTTATACTTAACAAGAGTACATTTTAAATAAACAGAAAAATTATTAAGATTGTAGAAATACTTGATGTTGAAACGACGAATATAATTGCAAGTGGTCTCATTTTTATGCGTTCCTGAAACCCACGACCGCAATTTAAGGGAATTCCCTGACTCATTACAACCCCAGTTTTAATCGCGAGGCGAAACGAAAAGGTTCTTAAGTAAATAGGTACGAGAGATTTTTTTTCCTTTGGCGCAGAAGCACGGGACCGATACGGGCAACATTAGCACGCCCTCGTAGCGCCTCATCGCCCCTACGCGCGAGGCAAGCAGTTTTTCCGTGGGTGCGCTGTAATATGCAAATAAGATCTATAACAGTGGGACTTTATTACACGCGATGAAAGCCCGCAGATTAAACAACGTTCGTATGATCATACTGTCCTCCTACCTATTAAGGTAATTAATCACAAACGCTCTGCACAAAAAAGCAAATTTTTTGTTATAATTTTCGAAATTTTTTTTAATACGCTTAATATGACAAAAGAACATACGGGTTTAGACGGTTGATTTTTACCTTTTCTGGCAAAAAATGTCGCATTCCCAGAATACATATTTACTTAAATACGCGTAACTGCGCAAACAACTTAACATTGAGGTCTGTGNATTCAGGACTCTCTACTTTTAACCAGACTTTATGACGTTAGTGGACTACTTACTCCCTTTTGTTCAGAGGTACGCACAAGGCCTTGTGACACCCTGGCTATGGCAAGAGTCGAGCGCGCGGCGGTGTAACAGTAAAGAAGCAGCGACTCGGAGGGATCCAGGATTACGAAATTAACAAAGGCGCAGGCTGTAACAAAAGCGAAGTGAAACAAATGAAAAAGGGAGAAGGGGCAACAGTCGGGAGCGAGGACCCGGCGTTTGTGCGTGAGAGAGCGAGAGAGAGACAGCTGTAGGGTCACTGTCGTGCGAGTAAATGGATTGTCGAACAAAAGGTCGACGTGACTTGGGCGAGAGAGAACTTGGGGTGGCCAGCCTGTCTGGTCTGTGGGAAGTGAGAGCCCTCGAGTTGCTACCAGCTGTCTCCTGTTTGGGGCCCGGCGGTGTCATTTCGTAACAGCACCACCTTCCCCAGGACTCCGACGGACACCTAGCTGCTCCGATGGATTTTCCTGTGAGTAAGTTATCAGCAAACCGCTCTACTGTTCTAGATTATGACTTGTTTATATTACCAAAGCTAAATACGACAGCCTACGTACATATCATTGTTTGTGGTAAAGACAAAAAGGTGCTCTGTCATCTTAAGTGGGTTACAGAACGGATTAAAAATTATCTTACTTACAACACCTTAAATCATAAATTCAAGTGGTCCTGAAAAGTTAACGATTAAAAAGTCTCTAGAATTTTAGAAAAAACAGTCCTGATTACTTCATTCAAGACGTGAATTGCGTTGTGGGTTTAGGAGTTAGCAGACGGGACAGTAATTTCTGTACATCCGTTGTATACGCGTTTACGTGCAACTCGGGCAAATGAATATACTGGGAATGCGACTTTTAGCCAGAAAATATAAAAACCGATTATCTAAGCCCATACAGTTTTGTTATGATCATATTACGTGTACTCAAAGATTAAAAAAAAAATAGCTAAAATGGTAATAAATCGCATTTTTAGAAAATGCCTCCGTAGAGTCGTAGTCACATCTGTGGGTTTTCATTGCGTGTAATAAATTCGCACTGTTGCAGATCTAATTTGCGCAGGAAAGCAAGATGACGCGACGGAAGTACTCCACCCACGCCTGTTCAGCGTCTTGCGCGTAGGAGTAACGGGCCGCTGGGCGCACGTGCTATTGTCGCTCTTATCGCTGTGCCTCGAACGCGGAGCGGTTAGACTGCTCGCCTCCCACCAAGGCAAACCGGGTTCAGTCCCCGGCCAGTTCACTCCGGATTTTCGCAAGTGGAAATCGTGCCTGCCGATGCCACTGGTCGGCGGGTTTTCTCTGGGATCTCCCGTTCCCCCCCACCCTTTCATTCCGGCACTGCTCCACACTCACCTCACTTCACCTTAATCGGCTCTGGAGACCTCGATGTTAAGAGCCTCCCAAAGCTCTTCACTCACTCACTCGAACGCAAAGAAAAAAAAACATCTCGGGGTTCTTACACTCAAACTCGAACGGACGTACTTTTATCGGTGCCTCCTACGTGTTTTCTCTCTCTCTCTCTCTCTCTCTCTCTCTCTCTCTCTCTCCACTGTAAACGAATGCCGGTCCTATGAAGTTCACGTGAATGCATTGTGATCTCCCTCGTCCATTACGTTGCGATCCTACTACGTCATTTGTACCTAGAAGCAAGTAACTTTTTTTTTAATATTCAGTAATTGCTAGGAACGGGTGATTTTCGCGATAATATTTATGGCCATGCTAGATTTCAATATCCTACGTCCATAACCACAACTTCCTTCGGTTATTGGCCGCGTGTCTACGTGAGAAGATATGCTCTTATTTGACTGGGTCCTAATAAAGTACTCCGATACCAAAGTCGATGATTCGCGGACAGACACTTGAGGCACGTGGCATTTAAAATCATCCAATCACGAAAGTGCATATGAACTAAATTGTTTTGGAGTACAACTGGTCTTGAAATCTTTTCGCGAAAAACACCTGTCCCTAGTAATTGCCAATATCTAGGGCCAAGTGTTTTTCACGAAAAGATTTACGCGGAGGCTAGACTTCAATATCCGATGCGCACACTTCTAGTCCTCATTTGGCTATTGGCCGCTTGTCTTTGCGTGAAGACAGTCTGTTACACGAGTGAGTCAATCAAAATTAAGTTTCTCCGATGCTGGCCGTCCGTGATATGCGGGCAGACAGATACGACGCGTAACAATTCAAATGAACCAATCAGGAAAGTGGTTCTGAACTGAAGTGCTTCGAAACACAACTTGACCTGGGGGGTTATTCTAAGTTATTCATTAATTTTTCGTATTCGTTAAGTTTCGAAAGCTCTCGAAACGAATGAAATTTTCGATAAAGGCAACTTCGTATTCTAAGTCATATTTGGTAACAACCCTCCGAGCCTTCGGCAGTGTTCGGGTTTTCGTTAGCAAATGCAAGGTGGCAACACTACGCACATGAACTTTCAACTGAATTATGAGCGTTTGTTTATAAATTATGATTACTTAAGATTGAAAACATTAATAAACCAAAGTAGTAAAGCCCTTAAAATATTTTGTTCGCATTTGGTGTGCTTTAAATGAGAGTATTAAATAAATAATATATTCTAGGAAAAAGGTATATTTCGTTCGTCAAGTGTGTCAAATTTGCTGTCGACATCGTACTATTTTCTAACTCGGCTGGTCGTGTAATGTATTACACATAAATATGATAAATTTTCACTCAATTATTTCCGATAGAAAGTAATTTTGTTGTATACTGCTTAGAATTATTTACCATTTCAGCGGTATCTATGAGTTAATTTACAAACTACATTGTTCAAGGAAAATTTTGAATAAAACAGTGTTTTGTTCTCGTATTTCATTATAAACAACTGCAATTAAATAATAAATATTTTCACAATAGCCACCGTACACTGCTACTTATATGGTCCACAAATTAAAACAAAAAAATTAATTAGTGCTTTAAAAATTTTTTTTTCTGGAATAGATTTTTATTTTTCTGTAACGCATGAAGGCACATTACTTCCCTTCACACACCCGCCAAGTTTCCAAAATAAAACTCCGTAACGAAAGCCCGAAGGGCTTCGTTATGGTTTAAAGTTTATTATCGAACACAGTGACGCCAAACGAACACTAGAATGCGCTAGAATAGCTCCATTCGTTAGGAAACGAACATTCGAGTAATAACGAATATTTTTGTCGACAGGAAACGAAACGAATGACCAGAATAAGCCCTCTGATATCTGTTCGCGAAAAACAGACCCTCGTGAAGTCGGCACTAATGATACAATAACAACATCGGTGTGCGTGCGTGTGTTCAGGTGAGTTCAGGCAGCCTGCGCCTAGCCGGAGTTCTAAGGGTATCGTTTTGGCACTCGGTGGCGACACAAATGTGTTTTGCCAGCCAAGTAACGTTAGCTGTGGAGGACACAATAGTGGCACTTTGCCAGGACACCCAGTAGTTCTCTATTTATCAGAACTGTTACAGGTAAATTAAGCGTTCAAACAAAAAGGCGAATAAATGTGCCGTTGGTTTTTTTTTCCAGCGTCAACGATAAGCACTTTATTGCACGGAGCTGCCTGTCTGTATAAAGAGGAACTGGCTGGTTGTCTCTTGCCTGAGATCGATATAACCTGCGATGCTGACAGAATATTCATTCGAAATACCGCCGGTAACGTTGCCGAAATACAGAAACAGCAGATAATTTTACAGTAATGTAGATCGCAGGCTTTCGCACCCGTTTTCATCGCATACAACACTTCTGGGCTTGAATCGAGTCAAACAATTCTTCCTCGACATTTCGGCAGTCGTTGAAGCTGTCATCTTCAAATGGAAGTCCCTGAACAACTGGACATTTCCACCTGAAGACGGCAGCCAGGAAGAATTATTTGGCGCGGCTCAAACCCAGAAGTTTTGTATGCAATCGTGCAATACTTTCAATTCCAGAGCTTGGGAAGAGGAGCGAGTGATCGAAGAGATCTGGGCGGCTCTTAACATCGAGGTCTCGAGAGCCAACGAGGGTGAAACGAGGTGAACATGGAGCAGCGCCGGAATGAAGGGGCGGGGGAAACGGGAGACCCCCGAGAAAACCCGTCGACCAGCGGCATAGTCCGGGCACGATCCCCACGTGCGATCGGGATGAGGAGAAAGAGAGCAAAGACAAGAATAGCTCGCGCCGAGTAGGTTCGTCATAAAAGGAAACACAAATTCCACCCGATTAACATTCGTTCGCTGTTTGACTGCTGTGGAGTAGTATGTTACCTGTGTGCATCGGAATGTCTCTGACATATTAAGTTTTGTAACTACCAAATCTGGAACCTCTGAAAATTTTTATTTTTCGTCTAGTTACCATAATTTCAAAAACTGCAAGGAATTGGAAGTGTGGGCGACGAGAGTTCCCCGCTTCCACCGCAGACTCAGAAATATTTTCTTTACGCAGGAGCAACCGATAAGTATCTTAAAAGATTACCTCGGGAACCTTCATCCTTCTTCGGGGATTCGGAATGGAAAATCCCACGCCGAGGGTGCGTACTTTTTCAATTAGACTTTATCCGTTGGAGATAAAAATATACGTGTGTGTCGATAGCTGGTGATGGATACTGGGGGGAAGGTGTGCGCAGGTCTGGTACCAGGGAAGCGGTGGGGTAGTGCGGAAGGTAATAGGGGAAGGATAACGAAGGGAGAACAGATATCGGCGGGTACAAGCGGAGCGAAGGACAACTTTTGCTAACTCCGGGCTCCCCGGCACGACCCGGCTCCTTTTAACTAGCGGAACAAGTTTGCGAACCTGTGTGTGTGTGTGTGCGTGCGCGCGTGAAGAAAGTTTCCGAGCAGCGCGACCCGATGAAATTCGCCGAGAATTCTGCGAGGCGAACCCATTTACATGAGCACCGACTCCGCAGATATATATCACCGCACATTACCGAAGTTTAAAAACTGCAGTCCGCTCGGACAGCAGTTAAAAAAAAAAAAATCCCATCCCTTGTAATCGTTTTTTGCTAATCATTATTTACAATTTATACACCGTGCGTGTCATAAACCACGTGGGCTAATTTAAATAAATTACCAAAGTAAAATTTGTAATAATTCATGTACACGTTGAATTATAGTTATCGGATATTCCGAGAGTTGCTAGCGCTTGCAGTTCCCACCAGCATTACTTCCAATAATCTTAGAATCATACACTGAAAAAAATATTTTTTGGCCGCCACAAAATTTTTGTTGGTATTTACCTTGGCGAAGGTTTTTTTTTTTTTCGTGGTGGACGAAATTGTTACAACTAAACCTTTGTGGGAACAAAAGAATTTTGTCGTGTCTACAAAACATTTAACATGGTGACTCGCTTACGAATTATTTTTCTCCGCGTAGAGATTAGAAAATGTGTCAACGCTTAACGTCGTGACTCACTACTACGGCGTGCGTATAGCAAGCTTGGTGAAAATTGATTCACTGATTAATTTAGTTTTTTTTTTTCAGGAGTCATATAACGCGCACAAGCGCAATCAGAATAAACTAAATACTTTTTTCAAAAAAATTTCGTTAATTAAGGCCAGGAGAAAAATAGTAACGTAAACATATTATAGGCTTTTCACGGTAAACGGAGCCCCTTTGAAAGCCGTGCTTAAGATTTACTTGTATTCACAGTGTGTATTCCTTCCACCAATTGTAGAGTTAACATTTCCATTAAGTCTGATCGCTTTATACATGTGTCGGTCAAGCGAAACTGTGAAATTATTAGAGAAGTAAATGTTTTACAAATTCGTTGATTCTTACATTTATATGGTTCAAAAATCATGAAAGCAAAATAAATAATTTCAGTAATCGCATTTATTAAAATGAACACTTTTAAAACAACGTTAAGACAATGAACTACTTCCCTCTGTAGTTACCAACTTTACTGGGTGCATGCCAATCAGTGACCCCATTAAAATATATGCAGATAGGGGCAGTGACATTTTTCAAAGGTTTATTTCAAAAGTACTCACTTTACCGTGAGCAGCCTTTACAAGCCCATCTTGGGATCCTGACCTTGCAGGTCAGGATCCCAAGAAACGCACAGTCAAGTGTTGTCAGAAAATGGTCATCATTTCAATATATAATTATTATTACCTGATGTCAACCACGTTTAGCGTATTTTCGCTGCCATGGGGCGAGTGCCTGGGGAGCTGAATTTTCCGATTTTATACTGCACGTTGCGTTTCGTCAAACAGTCGGTTTACACGTCTTGTTGAGATCTACTGAAGCACCTACAAATCGTGTATACGCTAGCGATAAAATGAAATCAGCAGCAATCATAAGAATTTTGTTTTATTTTCAACAGGTTACATTTTCAATGGGTTCTACGGGTAACCAAACGCCGCAGAAAAAGTTCGTTAGATAATTTTTAAGCTATATGTAAAAAATTATAGAAAGTTTTTTTCAGTATATAGAGAGGAAATAAAATGGCAATATATAAAAATACGAACGTATGACGTTCACAGTCCCTAGTAAAAGACCTAAGACAACCACGTGATTGGTCGATTCTCTGTGGAATGAAAAGAGAAACTACGAATTTCCATTTTACAAAAGGGTTACTTTCATAAAACCTAGTGCATGATGATTGTAAACAGTAAAGATGCCACTTTCACAAAATGAATTACTAACAATCTTTCAAGAAACTTTAAGAGAAGCCATTACTATCAAAGTAGGTCGGTGTAAGCACAACTAGATTTTTACTTCGTGCAAAGATGCAGCAATTCTTTGAATAACGGTATAGATGTTCTTTGTGAAATACTTTATTAGCCAACTGGAACTCAATTCCTTTTGTCGAAATGGTCCCCCTGAGCAAAATATTTGTTGCATACAGGCTTCAATAATTCGCCAATTTTTATATAAGTGAGTTTATTAAGAAGGCCACGTGTCCCCCCCCCCCCNCCCGTATTCTTCTTTAAACACAATTGTCTGAGGGTGAACCCTAACAAGGTCGTATGCTCATACTGCACAAGCAATCCACAAAAGTCTAACAACTACCTAAGGTACGTTCATAATTCACGCTTTTTTTCTAACAACATAATTGCAATGTATGATATTCTAGACGCAATTTTGACCACGATACTTACTGAGGTAACTGTCCCACGCAATCCGTTGCCGCTGAAGCAAACTACGAAATCTGTTGCAATGTATTCTAAAGGATCCAGCGTTACTTAACTGTCAGGGGTCCTATTATGGCATCATCTGAGAAGCTAAAGGTGATAGATGTAACTGTTTTTTTCTTATTTTTTGTTTTCCCGCTGGTGATGCCACGCGTATAGTTAAACCGCTTCTGTGGGCGATCTTTCGAAAATTACTGTCGTTGCCTGTAGTTTGAGAGTAGTTACGGAGTGTGGAGTCACAGCAATTGAAGGTGAAATTGCAGTTCCAGAAACTCGTGCGTAATGTATGCTGTGAAACTTGCCTGGTCGCATCCTCAGAATTTAATTTGGCCTCTCCATATATTTGAGCTGATTAAAGCAGTTTTCTTGATGTATCGTGTGAGAGCGTAGGAGAACAATTTTGAGAAAACTGAAATCACAAAGCAAGTAAAACTATTAAATTACACAATCATCGAAATTTATTGTAACCAGATCAACGAGAACATTTCAACATGCACAACTTTATTTTTGGAATCGAAACTACGTAATAAAACAATTAGTAGTCATCTATGCTATATCGCGATATTTAAACTTAAGCTGCTCTTGATGTTANTTCTTATTTTTTGTTTTCCCGCTGGTGATGCCACGCGTATAGTTAAACCGCTTCTGTGGGCGATCTTTCGAAAATTACTGTCGTTGCCTGTAGTTTGAGAGTAGTTACGGAGTGTGGAGTCACAGCAATTGAAGGTGAAATTGCAGTCCCAGAAACTCGTGCGTTATGTATGCGGTGAAACTTGCCTGGTCGCATCCTCAGAATTTAATTTGGCCTCTCCATATATTTGAGCTGATTAAAGCAGTTTTCTNCCTGGTCGCATCCTCAGAATTTAATTTGGCCTCTCCATATATTTGAGCTGATTAAAGCAGTTTTCTTGATGTATCATGTGAGAGCGTAGGAGAACAATTTTGAGAAAACTGAAATCACAAAGCAAGTAAAACTATTAAATTACACAATCATCGAAATTTATTGTAACCAGATCAACGAGAACATTTCAACATGCACAACTTTATTTTTGGAATTGAAACTACGTAATAAAACAATTAGTAGTCATCTATGCTATATCGCGATATTTAAACTTAAGCTGCTCTTGATGTTATACGGTTATATCATTGGGAAACGATCATTGGTTGGTNATACGGTTATATCATTGGGAAACGATCATTGGTTGGTTCAAATGAAAACATGAAGTATTTGTTCCAAAAGGTTGTCATAAATTCATATCGCTTTGACTAGTTAGTCAGCAACGATATAGCTGCATTTGACGTGAATATTTTGAACATTTTGCTGTTAGACAAAATATTACCAATGCATCTGCTATAAAATAGTTTCAGAAACCAAATTCCGAGTACTCTCAAGCTTCCCTTTAGCAGAAACCCTACAGCAACAGGACTTTGTCTTGGGAGTTTTATTACAAAGAATTATGTTATTTTGGGATATATGTTTATATTGTATATACAAAGTTTGTTAGTGAGTTTCTGTGTTCAGATGTGCGTGCCGGCATAATATTCCAACCAAATTTCTTACGTAACAGATCACAATGAAACAACTTTATATTTTAAATACTTCAATTGATACACTACTTCCGGTTTAATGACTTCATGGATGAGCGACAAGTTATCCTGAATAGGTGAAGAAATGACAAGAAACAAAAAACCTACATTAGACTGAAAATGTTATGTTTATTTGTATGTTACAAATAAACATAAAATATTTTCTGTACTTGGGATCACGTAGAAAGTATATTTGAAAATAAACACGTCCATTTGTAACTTTCAAAATTGTTGACTGCACGAAATTAATAACTTTTAACTTGTATATAATACGGCCATATCTGTCTTCCTTTTTACTTTCGTGAATCCGCTCTTCCAATTTATACATACAAATAAGATGCGTACAATTGTATATATGATTGTATATACAATGAAGAGCCAAAAAAACTGGTATAGGCGTGCGTATGCAAATAACAGAGGTATGGAACCAATCAGAGTAACGCGATGCGGTCGGCAGCTAGATCGGTTACTGCTGCTACAATGGTAGGTTATCAAGATTTAAGTGAGTTTGAACGTGGTGTTATAGTCGGCGCATGAGAGATGGGACATAGCATCTCCGAGGTAGCGATAACATTTGGATGTTCGCATACAACCATTTCACGAGTGTACCGTGAATATCGGGAATCCGATAAAACATCACATCTTCGACATCGCTGCGGCCGGAAAAAGATCGTGAAATAACGGGACAAACGACGACTGACGAGAATCATTAAACGAGACAGACGTGCAACCGTTTCTCAAATAAGCGCATATTGGATTTGTGGACTGCCCTGCAGGATTCATGGTGTGAATTGCCACCTGCATTCCTTCAGACATTAGTCGAGTCCATACCACGTCGTCTTGTGGCACTTCTGCGTGCTCGGTGTGAGGTAGGTGTACCAGTTTTTTTTTTGGCTCTTCAGTGTATTTAAACACTGACGAATCCTATTTGATCTTGGTTTAAATTAATAGGGGGCCTCCAACTCTTTGTTGCCATGGAGCCTCGACTTTAAATCCGGCCGTGTGTATNATATTCGCATGTAAGTATAATATGTACAGTTATATTGCTTGAAGTAATACATCGGTCGTCACATAACTTAACAAAGCGTTGTCCTCTTGCGTACTGTTACAAGGTTTTTTTTGGCGTATTGTCTACTTTATTCTTTTCTACTGATTCATTGATTGCGTGTTTCAGAAGAAAAAAAAACACGTGTTCTTCTGTGTTTCGATAATTAATAAAGGAAGTGCTAAACACTGGATGCTCAGTTATGTCTAAAATGTATCACTTCCAAACTTTCCTTCGAAAAGTACTTCAAAATGTCCCAAGTAATGATTTAGAGTCCGAGATGGTCTTCAAACTTCTGTCGAGGGAGAAATACTTAGAAACGCCCGCTGGTCACTGTATCATCGGGAACGATTAACTTTCACCTGCGTTACCGCCATGGAATATTCAGCATTCCCGTACACACTTCCGCAAATGCTTTTCGTGTATTCTAAATACGTATCGGTGATTGTGTATAGGATCAAATATCAGTCCATCGACGAACTCCACTTTTTGTAAAACCCTGAAGTGCAAGGCGTGTTCCTCAACTGTGATAACTGTTGTATTCGTACTGTCACAGGTCAAAAACGCTGCCTTGAATACCGCGAGAACTAACAGTGGAAGGGAAGGAAAAATCTGAAAGCTGTGTGTGAAATTTAAATTTAAACCTCCAAATATCGTGTGGAAAGGGAACCGAAAACTATAATCAAACGGACGAGTTATCAATATATGTTGCATTTCTCTAAGAAGAAATGATTGACTCAATAGTTTGTCATTTCTCGCTTGTTAAATTACTGTGTGCCCGTTTGTTAATTTACTGTGTGCCCAGTCGTCAATACTATTTTAGAACAGCTGTATATGAGTATTTGCTTGTTGCACCTAAACAAATTTAAAAAAAAAAATTATAAACATAGTTTTTATAATCATGCAGCGTCACGTGATGTTATATCTATGCTATGCTGTGAATCTAAATACCCAAATATCGTCCAGAATTCTCTTCTTTTTCCCCAAAAATATACCATGGAACACAAATAATCATTCATACACTAAAACTGTGCTTACCAGCTATGTAGAAAAAAAACGTATTTTTATACTTGTAGGTAAAATTGTTTTTAACTTTCCGCTGGTACCAAGCTGTCTTTTTCTTTCATTGTCAGAAATATTCTAGAAAAATGCCGGCAGTTTTGAAACAGCAGGGTGCTGTTGACATCCAAGAAGGAAGGAAGAGAAAGAAAGGGGAAACGTAACACGTGGTAGAGTCGCAGATGGCTACAGGAAGCTATTTACAGCATCGTAGTATAGGTGGTTAGCGGTGCCTTTATTTCCATTGTCCTGTGCCGCCCAGCGGTTATGGCCTTCTTCACATTTACTGCGCAGTTCGCTGGCTGCGCTTTCTTCCCGCAAGTTACGGCATCGTAACTTTGGAAGTGCGAGCCGAAATACAAATAAAAATGACGGTAGAAAATAAACGACTGGCTTTGCAGCATGTTTTTAAACTTCACTACATAACAGAATTATCATGTATTTCCTTTTTTTTTTTTTCTTTCAGTTGATGTATTGAACGTCTTCAAAGTCAAGCTGTGCTAAAACATTTTCCACGAATCGTTAGCTGAAAATTAGTTCTAAATCTTGCAGGAAAATACGTATAAAAGTGTAGAAAATTTTCAGATTTTTCAATGATAATTATGTAGTCATTTTATTTACATTTTTTAATCCGGTTAGTCATTTTATAAAATGTGTTTAACGTATGTGGCGACAAAACAGATATTAATTTCCACTGGCTTTTTCTCCGTATTATGTCTTGTATAATTTCGTTGGAAGTGGGGGCTGGCTACTTTTGTACACAGCTTGCAACCTCAGACAACGATCTTCCGCACTCTTCAGAAGGTCTTCCGAATATATGAAGTTGTATTTTAACTGTTCTTTCTACGAAATCTTCCTCTGATTGCACTAGCATTACGTAAACGTATAAACCGTTGGTTCGCATAATTCGGGCACAGAATAGGTAGTTGTACAAAAGCGAAATGGCAAGGCGGTTCGTTTGAAGTAAGCGAACTCTGCCGTTGATTGGCCGCGCGGAATTGTGGGAGCGGTCCTCGAGTCCTCGAGTCCTCGAGGCCCGCCGTCTTTGAAATTAGTCTCCAGGAGCTAATTAGTGCACGACGTTCCACCCTATTGTTGGCCAGTGAGAGGCCATTTTGCTGGCGCGAGTGGCTGGAGTTCGCAATACGCGCCACCTTTTCACCTCTGTATTCTTAAGTACTCCGTCATTCAAGCTTCTACCACTCCCACTTAACTTTTCTGGCTATTTGAATACAACAAGCCAATATCACATTTGGGCTACTGAACTCATGTGCGATCTGCACTGTAAAATAAATATTATCTCCTTCGATGAATTCAGCTTTGCGGAGGCAAAATAGTTTCAAAGATCAGAGTATCTATGAAATAATAGTAAATATATGCAGTGTTAATAAGTGAGAGCAGAGACGATAATGGTGTAGTCGAGGTATTTGAAAATATGAATGGGTACGAACGAAAACTGGTCACCACGGACAATGCTTTCTGTTGTTTTTTTCTTTTTACACAATGTGGCAGGATTTAATAAGCTCGGTCATACCAACACCCCTTGCAATCTAATGGGTTCCAGGAATCATCAACGACGCCCCTCTTCCCTGTGAGGTTGCACAAGCTTACAGTTATCTGGAGCGCAGTATAGGCCTATACGCGGCTGAGATGCCTTTACTCACACGCGTAGCCTTCTCCGCATACTCTTCTTTCTACTGAGGATCTGATCGTCCTAAGTAAGAACGGAGAAGAAAGATTGCATGATGTGTGGTCTCTCATGTCTTACTCAAATAGAGTGGAGTTGCATGAGGGGAGGAAGTAAGACGCCCAAGTGCGGCGCTCACTGGAAGCAGTTTGCCTGTACGGGCGCCACCGTAGGTCGTGCAAGGAAAGCAAGACAAGACATATGTGACGGCGTAATGACAATATAGTAGAATCAATGCAGCTACTCTACGAAAAGAAGAATAACCTATTNCTTACTCAAATAGAGTGGAGTTGCATGAGGGGAGGAAGTAAGACGCCCAAGTGCGGCGCTCACTGGAAGCAGTTTGCCTGTACGGGCGCCACCGTAGGTCGTGCAAGGAAAGCAAGACAAGACATATGTGACGGCGTAATGACAATATAGTAGAATCAATGCAGCTACTCTACGAAAAGAAGAATAACCTATTGTTACATGTTCGTTGCTCTGCATCGTTTCCCTTGCCCCGTCCCGCTCGAGCGAGTGAATCAGTGTGTTAATAGTAAGAGGTAACTAGCATGCTCCTGTCCTTTTGCGGATAGAATTTCTAGGGTTATCGTTGCAAGGATGTTGTGGTCATTGCCCTAGCCTCTCTCGGCGAGACTCGGGGTGCGGGGAACCTTCGATATCGGGCCAGCGAAACTATTTATGCCGGGACACACCTCCGAGTCCGACATTGAGTTTGGAAGATTGTACGACATTAAGCGCCGGGTGTGCAAAGACAGCGAAGCGAAGGGCCAGCAAAGCGACGGGTGGCGACGGAAGTGACCAGCGGAAGTGAAGCCTGCGGACTGCGGGCATCGGTACGGTGGAGAGAGAGACTGACGGAAGGGGACTTTAGGACTGAATACGTGACTGACCGACGTTTAGAATGATGGCAACAGACAGATTGAATATGTGTAAATAATAAGTGTGAATTAAATTAAGGTAACAAATATAGATACAGTGACAAGGACATTAAGTAGAAAAATACTTAAAATAATGCGCTCACTGAGAATAACAAGTATAATAGTTTAAATATGTATGATTTAATTCTCTAAATATTAATTGTGTCATTAATTATGGTTGTGTTGATAAATTCAATGAAATCAAATTCAGTCCTTTTACTTTTATAAAGACCTCCATGCCTCTCTAACTCGGATAGGCCCCTGGCATCTTGCAACATCATGAACTGGTACCGGACGTCGAAAGAATGAGGACCAAACTTCTACAGTACTCAGCTGTTCACTGGACACGGAAAGTTTAAGGTAAAATTGGGCAGCTTGGTTAGTCCAGTCGTCATTGTGTGTAGCACATGACACAATGGGTCATGTTATAACTGCATGTATGAAAACCTAGACTATTATAAAATGGCTTCAGGTGTAACACACAGAACACGCCTTTCATTGAATTCGGGTATATGGAATAGATATGGCGAAAGTTCGCCACTAACATTGGGAAAAGACTAGAAGAGTTTGATAAATGGCGTCAAAGGCAAATCCCGGTGAACCTGGAGGTGGTATTATTCGGGGAAGGTATCATGAATGGAGCCAAGAGTACTACCAATTGGTGAGGAGATCAGATTTTTACTGACAAAACCGGCTAACAGCCGTATAAAGTAAAATAATAAAGGGGGAACGAGAAGGAATTTGAAGATCAGAAGAGAAGAAAGTGGAATGCGCCCGTGTTACTCATCAGAGCACAGTTGCAGAGCGGGTGTATGAACGGGCGATTT
>NQII01003986.1:99720-119717 GCA_002778355.1 Clitarchus hookeri
TATATATATATATATATATATATATAACAAAATGGAAAGTTGTCAGATATTTGAAATAACAATGTACTTCGAAGAACTGGAACAATTTTATTGTAACAATACTGTCTGTTTACGTAGACCATCTAATGCACTGCACTATTAGGCATTATATAAATTACTATGAATGTCGTGTTTTCAGTATTTTATTTGGTAACAATGCGTTTAATCTCGATGGCAAAGTTAATTTTTTTAATAGGGCATATGTGGCTTTCTTTACAGCCTGCTTTCGTCAAGGTAGAATTTTATGAGATAACATGTTTCATTATGTGTGTCTGGTATGTATCTGTGTGTGGTTTTCCCTGAGAAATTACACCGAAAGAAAACATGCTTGATTTACTTATTCGTAATGTCTAATAACGTCTCTTATACTATTCAACGATAATTAATATTTATATTTTCGGAATGAAGGACGTAAACAAATTTTGAATCCAACAACGCTTTCAATCAAATTGGATATGGTGGCAACACCAAGGGCATGCATTAAATTTCTTTCGTTATCTCATCTTAGGATAAATGCTATCTGGAAAATAAATTTCCATTTATATCACACGTACTATTCAAACTGTTTTCGGGAGAAAAAAACTGTTTTTTTTAAGAGTACTAGGAGAGACAACTAAAATTATCGAGCCTCAATTTTCATGTATAGAATTTTTGATGGCTTATTTTTCATCAAATAAATATTATTAACATTTTAGAGTGGCATACCTTATATCTATAGCAGTTGTATTTAACAACAACAGAGTTTTATTATGGAAAGACGTAATGAAAATATTTAATTAGTTCATTAATTGTCTTTTCGATCCACCATTCTGTGAGATAGTACCATGAAAATAATCAAGATCTACGTATTAGAGTTTAGAAACCACTCAACCAATTCCCACGAATTTTGAGTACAAGTAGCCTATTGATACTAAAAGAACCCACTGCAACCATGTAAACAAAAAAAAACAAAAAAATTTAAAATTTCTTAAGGAAGCACCACATGGATACTTTTGTTTTTTTAATGAAAATTTGAGTTTTTTCAATTTTAATGCGATAAAATAAATAAAAATAATTGTTTTGTATTATGTAGACCAATATCCCCAAAATTCGGTACAGAGACCAGAATTTTTTTTTTTTCCAAAATGATTGCTTTTAAATGTTTTATTTTCACTCTTACTCAATTAATGGTTTCAGACTCAGTTAGAGTACAGTTTCAGGTGTTTCCAATAAGAAATATGTTGATCAATAATAAAACTGACACAATATTTATAACGTTTCATTTAAAAACACGAACGGTTCAACTGACAGTGTTCCGACAAGACGACCTTTTTTTGTTACATTAGACGTGCCGATTCACGCGAATTCTGGAAGGTCGCGCTATCCATTAATATATCCTTTGTTTCCACTATCCATTGTTTTAAATAGTGTTTGCGTTTGACAGTCAATTTTGAAACAAACACTACATTCTCAGTAACTTTTAAACACAGCCTTCGTTATTATGTGGTTGCAGACTAAACCCCTAGATGTTTTTCTTGTATTCTACCATGGAAGACGATGTAGCAAGCTTGTTTTCCAAAAAAGGGAAATTGGCTAATGGCTTTCCATTTCGATACTATTTCCTTTTTTCAACTTGGCGTGGCGTCTTTCCGCGAGAACGTCCCCGTCTCTTCGCGTCGCTCGAAGCCTAGGGCTGTTGGAAAGGCTCGACTCCGCTCCATTGCTCGCGCCATCAGCTCCGCCGCCTACCCCTCCAGAGTTGCCAACTTAGTGGTTTTCTCACTAGATCTGGTGATTTCAGAAGATGGCCTGGTGGCCAAATTTTATGTTTCCAACAGGTCTCAAAAAGTGAGTGAATTATATACAAATCCGGTGGCAGATATGGTGATTTAAAGGAAGACAGAATATTTTTTTATATTATCATATTAACGGGCTTTTGAGTCTTCAGGATTGTTCATTTTGCCAAAAATTGTCTACGACACCGCCGGTAGAGAGTATTGGAATATCTAAAGATGCATATTACAATTTTATTGTGATTATCTCTTTATAATAGTCGAGTGGGCTGCGTATGTATGTTGCGGGAATAACGATACGGCTTGGCTCCGTCGAAAGCAAAGTTTTGGGGACCTCTACACTGGAAACCGGGGGAATAAACAAGGGGGAGGGATGTTGAGAAAGACATATCCCCCCCGAAATAAAAATAAAACATTCGAAAATAAAATTTCAAAAAATCCGACCTTAATTTTTTTTAAATACATGAAATGTGTGACACACTTGAACAAGAAGGATCTTTATAGCATGTTGTGGTTCCATATCTGTATATTAGCCCATTGATCGTAAATATTTTTTGAACCATACATAAGTAATCTGACATCTTTGATTTTTTCACATAAGAAAAATTTGCAATCCCTTTTGAACACGAAGGAAGTTTATGGCATCTTGTAGTTCCGTCTCTGAATACCTATTAGCCCAGTGGTTATAAACAACTTTTTGAACTAATAATTTTTTAATATTTTAGTTTTTATATTTTCCTCAAAAATATATATCTCCTCCCCCCCCCCTCCGAAATAAATTCCTGGCTACACCCCTGACTGGAAAAGTAGACCTACTTGAAATATCCGTTTATACGGCTTGAGACCACTGCGTATTTGTACTTATCTAACGAATATGGGATTTTTTTCATTTAATTTTTAATTACTCTAATTACTGACTGCGGCATTCATACATACGTAGGTAAGTACCTATAACGAGCAAAAATAAATAATATTTCAAGCTGCAAAATCAAATATTTTATTCGGTTTATCTACATTTGATTTGAAATAGACTAAGATTACAATATAGTGATTTTTGCGTATTGATTTAGAGACTTTCTCTTTTAAATGTTGGCAGCTCTGCAGTAATCCCCCCTCTCCCTTCCCCTCCTCCTTTTCCAGCCATACAGCGGGTTGCAGCAGTTTTTGCGCCCGGCGCTCCAGTTGAGCTACGGTGCCGCCATCTCGTAACGACACAATTTGCTGAAATGTTATGTACGGAGGAACGATTTGCTCGCTGGATGTCGAGCGAGCGCATTAGCGAACTGGAACGTAAAAACAACGTGGGCCCAAGCCTCTACGATTGCCGGATTAATGGCGCGTGAAGATCGCCTGTTGTTTTCCTTTGTTTTCTTTTCCCTGCTTGTGCCGGCCCTGGCCACGGCGATGGAAAAAAAAAAATGTCCGTCGACGTCCACGGCCGTGAAATTCTGTACGGGTAGCATGGCAAGAAGATTAAGCACTCGTTTATTGTCGACAGTTAAATAATACACATTAACTCGAGGTCTCATCATTTCTTGGAAAACCATATTTTGTTCACATTTTCTGCAAGATGATTCCCATCCCTGCTACAGCAACATAAAACTGCGAAAATTGTTCAGTAAGTAGGCCTACGTGTGGTTTTGAATAATTGTTGGTTTTGTTGTGGTGACTACACCGCGTGCCNAAAATTGTTCAGTAAGTAGGCCTACGTGTGGTTTTGAATAATTGTTGGTTTTGTTGTGGTGACTACACCGCGTGCAAATAAATGGTATGGCAATAATTCCATTTCGTGACTTCTTCTAGAAAGGAGTTTCGAATTTCATGGACTTGTCTGCCTTCACTTCCGAAAGTTCTCTGAGATACCAAATAAATTCACCTGTACTTGTATACAATGAACAATAGTTGGTTCACTTAACTTGCTCGAAACATCTGCATTCGATACTTTGATCAAATTAAATCGTTTAAAAATAACTTTTGAGACTAACTAATTATTTGGTTGTTCAAACATTATCTATGTGTATTAACTACATACATACAACAATTTAAAAGTATGTTCAAATAATCGGTTTGGTTACCGTAAACATCGTAATAAATACCGTGGCAGAGTCAAATCAATATTTCTTTTGAAGCGAGCGCGGTATTTGGTTATCTCTAACAATTTTATATGTATTATTACATAACTTGTTGCGGCAACAAAATCAGCTTGGTCCAGANGTATTTGGTTATCTCTAACAATTTTATATGTATTATTACATAACTTGTTGCGGCAACAAAATCAGCTTGGTCCAGAACTGACATTAATTTGGTTGGATGTAGGATAATAGGGTCGTTTGATTGCCTTCGCCCGAAAATACGATTCGAGAGTTCGTCTCCAATTTTCTAGACAATTATATTATCGGTGTTTGTTAGTGCATCTTCTTTATTGATACTAAATAATGGCATAAACAATCCCAATGAAACAATAATGGCATAAACAATCCCAATGAAACAATAATGGCATAAACAATNAAAATTGTTCAGTAAGTAGGCCTACGTGTGGTTTTGAATAATTGTTGGTTTTGTTGTGGTGACTACACCGCGTGCCAATAAATGGTACGGCAATAATTCCATTTCGTGACTTCTTCTAGAAAGGAGTTTCGAATTGCATGGACTTGTCTGCCTTCACTTCCGAAAGTTCTCTGAGATACCAAATAAATTCGCTTGAAATGTACTTGTATACAATGAACAATAGTTCGTTCACTTAACTTGCTCCAAACATCTGCATTCGATACTTTGAACCAAATAAATCATTAAAAAACAATTTTTGAGAGTAACTAATTATTTGGTTGTTCAAACATTATCTATATGTATTAAGTACCTACATACAATAATTTTAAAAGTATGTTCAACTAATCTGTTTGGTTACCGTAAACATCGTAATAAATGCCGTGGCAGAGTCAAATCAATATTTATTTTGAAGCGAGCGCAGTATTTGGTTATCTCTAACAATTTTATATGTATTATTACATAACTTGTTGCGGCAACAAAATCAGCTTGGTCCAGAACTGACATTAATTTGGTTGGATGTAGGATAATAGGGTCGTTTGATTGCCTTCGCCCGAAAATACGATTCGAGAGTTCGTCTCCAATTTTCTAGACAATTATATTATCCGTGTTTGTTAGTGCATCCTCTTTATTGATACTAAATAATGGCATAAACAATCCCAATGAAACAATAATGGCATAAACAATCCCAATGAAACAATAATGGCATAAACAATCCCAATGAAACAATAATGGCATAAACAATCCCAATGAAACAATAATGGCATAAACAATCCCAATGAAACAATAATGGCATAAACAATCCCAATGAAACANTATATATATATATATATATATATATATATATATATATAGCCGAATCGGGGAGATGGGTTCTGGGTTCCGGAACAGCATCCGTCCGCAATCTTAGTAGGTGCGGCCGGCGGCCAAATTGGTCAGTGCCGTCCGCCATATTGGTTGAGGTGACAGCCAGGGCTCGATGCCATGTTAGATGTTCGTCCCCCCGTCATCCATATAAATAAGTATAGTAAAAAAATTAATTTAATAAAAAATATTTTAATAAAAGTATCGGCCCGCCACCTTAGATTGTTAATAATAACAACGGTTTAGAGTGTCACCGCAGATCATCACTACATTAAATAAAATAATGTTTTTTTTTATGTTTTAAATAATTTTGGCTTGCCACTTTAGTGCCCAGTGCATCAGGGGACGTTTTGATCTCCAATCCTCCAACACAAAGACCTAAAACTAAAAAAAAAAATTAATTATAAAAAATGTGAAAAAATGTAATTATATCGGTATACTACCTCGCACATTATTTGATTTTCCTAGAAAAAATGCACGTTTGCATAGAAACCTATACTCGCTCGACTAGCACGACCCTGTTAGAGTGCCGATCGCCTGTGTATATTTATTTACGAATTCAAAGGATGTGATTCCCCTCACCGACACCTCCTTTTTCCCGAACCAATCACCAAAACACAAATTATCTCCCCCCGCAACACCCTAACCCACACTTAACACCCTCCTTGACCACTCACATCCACCCCCCAAACCCTCACACCCCTCATAACACTCGCCCCTCTCACCTACCTAACCGACCACCTCTAACCACTCTTCGACATTCAACACCGCACTCACCGCCCCTCACCAACCCTTTCCAACCATCACCTCCCCTCACCACCCGCCACCACGCCCACGCCTACCCCAATACCCATTGCCCAAAAAATTATAAAATTCGAGAATAATGTCATGTCATAACCCCGCTCACCCTGCCTACCAGTCATAACAATTTATCATAGTACATTTCCTCATACCAATACTTAATTTTGTTTTTGTGTGTTATTGGTTTAGTGCATAACCTCAATCACGACAACTTCAAGGACTATTCCGAATATGATATTTTGTTTATAAAAATTCATAGTAAATTTATGGTTTTTGCATTTTAAATACATTTAAAGGTAAGCTATGTAACATAGAGCTCGTATTATTTTTTTCAGTTGGGTATGTTTCATAAATTATAGTATGCCCACATTTTTCACAAGTCAGATTGTAAGCAAGCGAATATTTATAGGCATATGCGATTATAATTTGCGATTTCTTAGGGCCAGGCTCATGAAATTCAGTTTGCATNCAAGCGAATATTTATAGGCATATGCGATTATAATTTGCGATTTCTTAGGGCCAGGCTCATGAAATTCAGTTTGCATGCTTCATTGTTAGCTCAAGGAAATTATGCATGTATAAACACTACGACCACTGATAGACATAGTGATTAGCTAAATTAAAAATAATATTTGCATGACAGTAATTTTTTTTTAATCAAAATCAGTTTACAACCGGGGGAAAAAAAAGATCCAGGGTTAAAATATTAAAATAACTTTTTGATTTTTCAAATTTATTAAAATGTATTACTACACAATTATTTATGTTCGTCCGCGTAAAGTCTGCATCCATATAAAGATCACCTTCAGATCTAATTCGTTAAATACGGAACCAACTATTCGGGCACCCGTGAACTTCGTGCCGCCGTGCAGTAAGCGAGAAGGCAAAGTCCTTGCAGCAGAAGCGACACCGCTATGTCACTGAAAGTTCCGTAGATGAAACACTAGCGGTCCCAGATGGTTCGGCGGTTGTCACGTCGGAAGGAGCAGTAACCATGGATGAAGATGTCTTCGTGGAAAGAGATGTTGCTCCTGGTGATGAGGTGTCAAGTTCGTCGTTCATACTAGTCACAGCAGATTTTTGTAGTGTATGATCGAAATCACCGTCCATCACTCCGCCGATGGAGGCCGTAAGAACTCTCTGTTGCAGAGATCCGGCACCGAGGCATCGATGAGGCCTGCAGTTTTACTTTGCATGACCTTACATGTTTACAGTACGTATCGTTGCGGTAGAAAAGCCACCCACACCATAAGCACAGAGATTTAATGTGGTTGGGATTGTTCATACAGCCTCGAAATGCATGGTGCCGTGTGGTGTGTTCATGCGAAAATATCTTTTCGCAGTAGTTGCAGGGATAAGTTTTCTCTGGTGGTGGCGATACAGGCGACGTCCCGAACTATGCAGGAGACAAGCCAGCCAAAGCACAGGATGGTACAGCCGAAGGAACAGATGTTGCAGTAAGAAATGGTGCTGTCAGTTAGCCCAAAGTTGCAGTCGACCCCACTGAAGACGTCTCAACCAAAGAAGTCGAAGGTGCTGTAGACATCATGTCTGAAGATGGCAATGGAGGTGCTGTTGCTGAACGTGTCCCATCTGAAGAACTCTATGGTGCTTATGCTGGACCCACGACCGACGTCTCCATAATATTCATGCCAAGTACCGTCACCTGCTGCCACGTTCTGCCACTCACCAAGACCTCTATCAAACTAAGATTCATAAAATGAACCCAGCTACCTATATATCTGTCCATGACGTCATGAAAATATTGCGTCGCATCATGGGAGCCGAGGGCACATACACTGTTGCACCTGGTGATGAGTTAACGAGTGCAGCATTCGATCTCGCCATAGGCATTGACAATGTGGAGAGGTATGGGTACGAAACGATGTTACGGTTGTCACTCGCACCGACGACGGAGGTTGCAGCAAAACCCAGATATAAACTTCTTCCCAGCACTGTGGACGCCTTAAAGGCATAACTATCGCCTATCCGTAGACTTCTCACATTCCTAGGGCCCTCTGCGTATATACACTTTGAGAAAACAGAATGTANTAACTATCGCCTATCCGTAGACTTCTCACATTCCTAGGGCCCTCTGCGTATATACACTTTGAGAAAACAGAATGTACATTGTGATACCACGAATCCTGGATAATTTTTAATGCCTGTAATCGGCATCGATGATGGGTGGACCTATCTCATTTGTTCTCAGCCGCAAATGATCCACCAAATCGAGTGCCAAGCCAGAGTCCTTCAATATAATTTCTTACTCCTAGTGGCATACCTTCTTTATGCTCTTTTCCACACCGGCTTCGATGTTCGAGGTCTTGATTGATTAATTTTTGTATTACTATAGCTACATTCCATATAGCTGTTTACTTTAGCTACATTCCAACCATATATTATATTTCACGGCTCAGTATTTCACCACCTCCTCCGTAAGTCGGTTTATTAAATTTAGTTTCATTCAGGTACGAAATGATCAAACATTTNTAACTATCGCCTATCCGTAGACTTCTCACATTCCTAGGGCCCTCTGCGTATATACACTTTGAGAAAACAGAATGTTCATTGTGATACCACGAATCATGGATAATTTTTAATGCGCGTAATCGGCATCGATGATGGGTGGACCTATCTCATTTGTTCTCAGCCGCAAATGATCCACCAAATCGAGTGCCAAGCCAGAGTCCTTCAATATCATTTCTTACTCCTAGTAGCATACCTTCTTTATGCTCTTTTCCACACCGGCTTCGATGTTCGAGGTCTTGATTGATTAATTTTTGTATTACTATAGCTACATTCCATATAGCTGTTTACTTTAGCTACATTCCAACCATATATTATATTTCACGGGTCAGTATTTCACCACCTCCTCCGTAAGTCGGTTTATTAAATTTAGTTTCATTCAGGTACGAAATTATCAAACATTTTTCCCCAAAGTTATCGTATTTGGTGTAATATACATTTTCATAAGACCCATAAATGCTGATTCCTTCAGGAAAAATCAATTTACATTCAGCATACTTTCTTAGGTTGGGATGCAAGGTCGGTTGAATTGCTACGTGTAGCTTCTGATTCGCGGGTCGAAGTTGCATTGGGACCAACCTTTGCTGTGAACTACAAAGAGGAAGGATGAACCCGCTAGACCTGCACCATAGTATGGTGCACACCGTTCACACTGTTTCAGATAACTTTATTTAAACTGACGGTGTAAGTAAACTGTTTAGAGCACTTCTCACATCGATATGGCATGCGTATGGAACTCCTTTCACGTGCGTTCTTTTCATTCCTTCGTGCTTCATTAGCATTTGCTGAAGTCTTGTTGTATGTAGTAACTGCGTGGAAGGAATCAGCGATCTACCCACGACATTCACAGCTGAAGTGTTTCTGCTTCGCTGATTCTCCAGTGTGTGTAGCGCCAGGAAGTCATCCAAACTGCTAGTTGTATTTTTCACAAGCGAAAGAAAACATGCTTCACATTCTGATTACAGTTGACCGCATGTCACCGAGCATTGCTGCTCTTAGAAAAATTTTTCTTGCAGTAACGACACAATGTTCTGGAATACGTTCCATCTTGGGTCCACACTATCCTCCTCTCTTCGCAGTCCATACACCATCTGATCCATCCAGCCCCGATGTAGCTCTATATATAAAGCCGTCGAAATTAAGCTCCTCGTTCAAGTAGGTAATCTAAAGAGGAAACAGTAAAAAAAAAAAAAGCACGCGATGTATTATAAAGAGGAAGGACAAAAATGTCATAACAGTCAAGATTTCGAAAAGAATGCGACCCATAAATATACATCAACCGCAAGAAGCAATATTAAAAATACCGATATAAAGGAAACACATTTAAACAAAGAAAGTGGTGGTGGAAGACCTTCTAGTGCACCTTCGACATGAAATTACACAAGATTATGAAGAAACCCTCCAAATATTCCATCCATGAAAAGTTCAGCATTAAAAAAAAATTAGTAAAAGGTACATATTAAATANCATTAAAAAAAAATTAGTAAAAGGTACATATTAAATATTAGCAATCTAAGCAAGTCAAAATGAATCAGGAAATAAACCGGTGGGGAAAAAACCGAAACTATTTAATAAATATACAAAGCCGAGACTGTAACAGCGAACCATCCTAATGCTGATTGGTATCCTGTTTGGGAAGAAAATCACGGCATGCAAAAATAAAATCATACTGGAAATGTATATAAAAAATATCTGCATGGCTNAGATTTCGAAAAGAATGCGACCCATAAATATACATCAACCGCAAGAAGCAATATTAAAAATACCGATATAAAGGACACACATTTAAACAAAGAAAGTGGTGGGGGAAGACCTTCTAGTGCACCTTCGACATGAAATTACACAAGATTATGAAGAAACCCTCCAAATATTCCATCCATGAAAAGTTCAGGATTAAAAAAAAATTAGTAAAAGGTGCATATTAAATATTAGCAATCTAAGCAAGTCAAAATGAATCAGGAAATAAACCGGTGGGGAAAAAACCGAAACTATTTAATAAATATACAAAGCCGAGACTGTAACAGCGAACCATCCTAATGCTGATTGGTACCCTGTTTGGGAAGAAAATCACGGCATGCAAAAATAAAATCATACTGGAAATGTATATAAAAAATATCTGCATGGCTAAATACAGAGACAATTCGTCATGCCTATCGCAATTCACATCACGAGTTCCTCGTGTTGTTTTAAGCAACCCGAGTATTGCTTTCACGTTCCACTCATATACATACCAGCCCGGTATTAGTGAGAATTTAGCTAATCGAATAGCTAGAGTACATATTAAAGCCTTTACTTGCGCCATCATTTTTATAATGTTTGCCCCTGCAATTCGTGCAGTACATTAATATAATGCGACGAACGATATATTGATAAAGACAAACTGGTGGAAGAAAGAAACCGGTCATTTCTGTAAAGCAGGTTCGTATCTCCTTTCGGAAAACTATCGTACATGGCTGGAAATATTATACCACTGTTAAAATCGATTAATACAGCAGCGCGGAAGAGAATACAAGTTTCCTCCCCTTAATAACGAATGCATATTTTCGAGTCGACATGACCGATGGTCCTTCCACATTTTGTTTCCGTTCGTCGGTGATATTTCCAAGCGAATAAAGCTACAAGGTAAGTTTCGTGCTCAGAAATGAATGGGGTAAACTTCATACCTTCAATTTGTCGGAAACGAATTTTTTGCCTTCTAGGCCATTCATCGGACCATGAACCTTTGTACATCTCTACAAGTAAAAAAAAATCGTCGATGCAGGTATCCAAACTGAGCTCGTACATTACTCCCATGATATTACATGCCCGGGGGGGGATAACTTTCTGTACTAACCAATCATGTTCTGTTTCCCACCTTCAAATGAAAAGCATCACGTCTACGACACTGGTACGTGTAGAGGTCATACACGCGAACCCCCAGTACCTGGTATGTATGCAAGAGAGAGTAATATGTCAAATGGGCTGCGAAACACATCGTGATGGCCACGAGGCTCCGCCCCCACCGAAATGTGCAATGCTTACTGCGAAAAAAAAATAAAAAATTCAAGCACCCGAAACCACGAATGAAAATAAAATTTGTAGTTCAGAACCAATTGAAAAAATAACCAGTTTGATGCAGATATGGTGGCTTACATCCAGTGTGATATTCGGAATACCTGGCAGAAACGTCGGTAATGATTCAGAAAAGAACATTTCCATAGCCTCATGCACTGTAAAGTTTTTGTATTTTATATACATAATAGCACGAATTTTCTCACTACGGACACTTTTACTTTTCTAAATAATTAACGGTTTCACACGAGTGACGCATGAATTAAGTGAGACGTCCATGGCAATGTTAATCCTACATATGGCGGATTGATACAACATGAAAAGAAAAGTAGATCTTAAGCAGGGCTTACAAAAGTGCTCAATTAACCATGACCAGCCAATGCAACATTTACAGTAATACGTCAGGTGTACGATTATTTTAACGAATTGCTTAATTTATAAAAAGACTCTAAGGTTGCAAAATTAATCAAATACAAGGTAATGTAAGGTCTCCTAGACCGCAGTGCTTACTTAATATATGGGCAAGTAAATGAGAAAAGTTACAGCATCACAAGCAAGGAACTCATTAATATGACAATGCTAAAGTTGAAGCGTTTCTTGTACATTTTCCTTTTATAAATAATAAAAAAAGTGGACCAATTACTCGAGTGGAATAGAAATAAAATGATTAGAAAAATGTAGTTTAATACTTTACATTTACGAATAGTAATTTTAGTAAAATGATCAGTTGTAAGCTAATATCAGATAATAATTTCAACATTTTGCATTTGAAATATGTAACAAGAAATTTTGAAAAATCATTCATATATTTTATAACATTGGAAGATACATTACTGTAAAAGTTAACCTGAAAATTTTCACACTAAAAAATATTCCATAATGAGTGAGAATTTTTGGGTGAAATGCAAAGTTTTGACCTGTTTTAATTACTTGTTTGTGAATTAATGTTTGTGTTTATTAATTTTATTAACTTATTAATTCCGTACATAATATTTGTGGGCTGTAAATTTAGGGAATCCCACGCGCAAAGAATTTTGGCAATGAAATTGAAATTTTGAAATAAATACAGTATATAGCGGGTCTTGTTCAAAAATGTAAAAATTTCAATTTTTTTTGCAAAGAATCAGAAAAAAAATTCAACGTAAGCTTTTGGGTTTAGAACCCGGTTTTAATGTATGCTATTATATGGACGAACGACACAAGAAAAAATAATAAGACCAGGATTTTTTTCACTGCAAACGTTTCCTCCGCGTCAAGGGCATACAGAAATTCTCCGTTAAGTTGTGATAAAGAATCACGTAGCGCAGTAAGATAAATAACGATTGTGTCGCGGGATTATGTTCGCCAGTCGCGTACACGGAAAACCCCCGGGGACAGTTATTGCACACCTGGGTGCGAACATGAAAAATTGTTACGCGAAGGAAAGATGCCGGAGAGCGATACGAAATCCTACAGGCCCGCGGGAGTCGTTGCGAAGTTGCTTTTCATGCAGAAAATCCGAACTAGACTCTCGAGACGATTGAACATGGATGAGCGGCGGAAACCTTCGATAAGTTTCTGTCTCTACTTTTCTTACTTTTCTCGGTGGATAAATACATAAACCGCAAAAACACAAAAAAAAATGTTATTTAAATATGTAAATTTTACCTTGTGCACCATTGTTAGTACGTGAGATGTTTGAGATTCTATCAGTGCTAGTAAAGGCGTGCAGTTGAGGAAACATTACGTGCGCGCAGTTAATTAAATTAGCTTGTTAAAATATAGATTTTTTTAACAAGTTTCGGGTTTGCATCGCGAACTACGAAGGAATGTCTTCAGCTTTATAATTTAAATTGAAGACATATAATGTCAAAACATAGGATGTGGTATTGTGACGTTAAAAGTTAACAAAATTAATTGGGTGGTGTTAGCATAATATAGGAGACACTGTAATAAATTATTGCGGATTCAGTTATAAATTCCTGGCAGACAACAATGGCAGGAAATTTTACATACTCCAAAAAGTTGCTGAGCTAGCGATGGTATCGACGTGCACTGCAAATCACAATAGGTATCAAGATCTTAAATGAAATTTTTACTCTTCTAAAAACAATGCATTGTTGCGTGCCCGCTGATACGTCCGCTTGATTCTCCCCTTCACCCCTCACGACCATTACCGACGGTTTTGCCTGCTTGAAGCTATTCTGCGCGTTCGAGCTCTTGAAACACGTGAGCTCTAATATCGACTCTAGCTAACTCGCCACTCGCGGTCGCCTCTACGGGCAAGATGCCCAGTTCGAGCTCTCGAAACACGTGAGCTCTAACGCCGACTCTAGCTAACTCGCCACTCGCGATCGCCTCTACGCGCAAGGTGTCCAGTTCGAGCTCTCGAAACACGTGAGCTCTAATGCCGACTCTAGCTAACTCGCCTATCGCGATCACCTCTGCGCGCAAGGCGTCCAGCTGGTGCGAAGTCTTTCCGTCTGCGACTCGCCTGAACGTGACTTTAAGCTGTGAACATACATGTTTATGGTAGACTAATAAATAGCAGCACCGGTTATTCCGCGGAAATATTTCAAGACGAGTTGCGTTCCAACGCACTTTAGTTCAGAACCACTCCCGCGATTGGATCATTTGAATTGTTGCGCGTCTTATCTGCCTGCCCGCGAATCACGGACGGTCAGTATCGGAGGAACTTAATTCTGATTTGCTCGCTCGTGTAACAGACTGCCTTCGCACAAAGACAAGCAGCGGCCAGTTGTCAAATGAAGACTAGAAGTGTGCACATAAGATATTGAAGTTTAGACTCCGCGTAGTTATTTTCGCGAAACACTTGTGGCCCTGCTAATAAATATTGAAGCTTGATGAGTTCCTGAAGACCACTCAAGTTTCTATATAGAACATTAAGCAGCTAANCCCTGCTAATAAATATTGAAGCTTGATGAGTTCCTGAAGACCACTCAAGTTTCTATATAGAACATTAAGCAGCTAAAAATGATTATGAAAAATACCCGTTTTAGCCTATTCACGCCCATAATATGATATTTGGAGTTGGAATAATAACTTGAAACTTGTATTTCGGCACGAAATGTTTGTTAAATGCTTTTCGCGTTTAGACAGAACTGCAAAATATCCACTCATTTTTTAATCACGTGTTTTCTGCCAAACCTTTACAACGTACTGTATAGCCCATTCACGGTTACTTCACACTTTTCTGAAGTCCTGCTAAAGTTCTACTTTTGGTTCCCGCTACATGCAAATATAAACACTGTCATGTAACTTCTACGTTTTAACTGGCAAATGCTTTGTTTCCCGTTTTCAGCTGTTCAAAGAATTATTTCATATTTCAAAAACCATTTCCTACGAATGCTCACAATTAGGACCTTTAACCATATTTAGGTCAGCTTTATGACTTTTCAAAAATGTCTGTA
Source organism: Clitarchus hookeri (assembly GCA_002778355.1). Lineage (NCBI taxonomy): Eukaryota > Metazoa > Arthropoda > Insecta > Phasmatodea > Phasmatidae > Clitarchus > Clitarchus hookeri. Next base: position 114,731 of record NQII01003986.1, read on the forward strand.
TTGATTATAGTTCTTACGGTTATTATTTTACGTTGTTAACATATTTGTTATACACGACAGCACATTACACGTAATACGCATTAATATTTAGCCGCGACTGTGTTTAACCCTGTTACAAATGCGGGGGAAAGAACTGTAGTATTACAGTTATTGTTATTGATATGTGTTGGGTTATTTCTTTAAAAGGACAGCCTCACTTGGAATAAATATTAAAACAAAGGAACAACCAGTTCAACGAAATGACACAATAAAGTCAAGCGTTGTACGTAGCAGCGACCAACATAGAAGATATTGGTGAACATGCACACAAATAGGCATTCCGTAACTTTTATTCCGCTCATATTTCTATGCATTGGTACTTACTGTTTTCTAGGTTTATTTACTTATTTATTTAAATTTATTTGGCTGGACTTAGTACTTTGTTAGGATTATGGCCAACATTGAAATCACAGAAACACATGCACGTTACACAATTGTTTTTCAAACACCTAGGGGAAAAATACGTTGTGATAAATAAACAGGTGTGACTTCCAAAAAAATTAATTTCGCCATAAAGAAGTTTACGGTTAAAACAACAATTTCGCACGTCCAATATTTGCAATCACACACACACTCACACATAGTTCCAGCGTAACGTAAAGACAACAATACTCTTTTACACACAGCGGTTACAGTATATTTATTCCTGCCGTGGAAAAACATATTTAGCACATCATAACTTGCCTAGGTAGGTTTAAAAAACACAACGTGTACAAACTTGATGTGGTACTTTTCAGTATTTTTCACAAGAAGATAAATTAACGCTTCGTTCGTACTGCAACTAGCCATTTCATGTCGACAGTCGCCACTTCTGCCAACTTCGGATTTGTAACCGTCCCACCACCACATCTAAATACACTGAAGAGCCAAAAAAAAAAANCGCCACTTCTGCCAACTTCGGATTTGTAACCGTCCCACCACCACATCTAAATACACTGAAGAGCCAAAAAAAAAATGGCATAGGCGTGGGTATGCAAATAACAGAGGTATGGAACCAATCAGAGTAACGCGATGCGGTCGGCAGCTAGATCGGTTACTGCTGTTACAATGGCAGCTTATCAAGATTTAAGTGAGTTTGAACGTGGTGTTATAGTCGGCGCACGAGGGATGGGACATAGCATCTCCGAGGTAGCGATAACATTTGGATTTTCTCGTACTACCGTTTCACGAGCATACCGTGAGTATCAGGAATCATCCGGTAAAACATCACATCTTCGACATCGCTGCGGCCGGAAAAATTTTGTGAAAGAACGGGACAAACGACGACTGACGAGAATCATTAAACGTGACAGACGTGCAACCCTTTCTCAAATTGGCGCAGATTGGATTTGTGAACTGCCCTGCAGGATTCATGGTGTGAATTGTCTCCTGCATACCTTCAAACATTAGTCGATTCCATGCCACCTCGTCTTGCGGCACTTCTGCGTCCTCGGGGGGGCCTACACGATATTAGGTAGGTGTACCAGTTTTATTGCTATTCAGTGTATATGTTATGTGCGGCCATGTTTAGAATACAGTAGGTTAGTCATTTATGGACCATTAGTAGTTTACTTAATTAGAACCATCAGTTTCATTTCCATAAACATTCCATCAGTGTGTCATTAATGCCATGTTATATGTCCTGTTGCCAGCTGTTGACCATAATTGGGCCTGTTGTGTAGACATATAAGTTTTCTGGGCCAGCAGTATACCAGCAATGCCAGCAGCAAAAGCATAGATGGCACTACTGAAAGTTCTAGAGTCCTTACAATATATCATAAGTCAAATTATTAATAAACGAAGGTATTTTTAGAACATGTGCCACAGTATGCTTAGACAGGTGGTAACCCCAGTAGCTGTTTCAAAGTTCCGTATGACAATTTTTGACACCGTACAAAATCCTGGGGAATCTACGCAGGAATGTGTTATGGAAAGAATTTTAATTTTTTTTTATATTTGGTATTAGTAAATAGTTTATATTTTATGTTCGCTTGTTAACCCCATTATTTGCAGGAACTAATAAGTTTAGTAACACAGGTGGAGATAACTATCGGTGATTGTCACCGGATATGAACCCCAAGATGCAACGCATAATTGGTTTTCGCATTTATCATAATATGCGAATATGTTTATTTTAAAATGGGGAAGAAAATTGTGCAGATAGTAAAAAACCAAAGTTAGGCACGGTACTTGGAAAAGGTGACACAGGAGGAAAATTGGCTGCAGAATAGAGGCAGAGAAGAGAAAGATATTAAAAAGATGGATTTTCGAAAATCGATAACGTACTTTAAATTTACTAATCCACGGAAAATATACAATAATTGACAGCAAATATATTCGTGGCAAACACCAATTTTTATAATAACCAAGATTTTATGTTTGTTCTCATGGTGATTGGTAGCTTGAATATGTCTTCTTTGATTGATNGTGTAACCTTGTGTAGTTCACGAAGGGGGAATAGCTGTATAAACGGGGCAGGTGGGGGACAGTGGGAGTATGTGTAGTACATGAAGAGGGAATGGCTGTAGAAAGAGAGGCGTTGGGGGATGGCGTGTCCTTGTGTAGTTCACTAGGGTGTAATTGGCGCAGAAAGAGGAGAGGAGGGGAAAAGTGTGACCTTGTGTAGTTCACATATTTTCCGGATGCTCAATTCTCTCGGTAAAGCAAAGCTGGTAACAGTCTACACAGTAAAATGTTTCTTTGCTTCCTACAAAACAATTAATTTTGAAACTAGTTGCCAAAGATTTTCTTCTAATTTTAAAACTGAAAAATTGTATCTGTAAATCACATGGTTTTAGAAAATATACAATATTTTTTATGTAGCTCCATGTTTATAATGAACTTGAAGAAGACAACACTTGCTTGTGAAAGTTCAAAAACAATTTTATACAGTTTACAATATGGTTTTGTGAAATTTACTCTATCTTATTTGTAGCATTACAGATATAATGTTTGGCAACTTGTTTGCAAAGAATTCTTGTAAAAGTGCAATATATATATATATATATATATATATATCACAATGCATACGGTACTATCTTGGTTCGAAGGGATCATATATTGAATGGAATGGAAAAAAAACACTCCGCACGAATAAAGCTAATGTTCAATGAGACACCTTCAACAGTAGTATTGCATGCTGGTCGACAATTTCATTCTGTGTATGATAGGGTAGATCCAGAACCTGGCAAAGTAGCAGAATGGGTAGGAGGCCCTAAAGTATCCCCTCAGTCAGGAGAGGGCGCAAGNTAGATCCAGAACCTGGCAAAGTAGCAGAATGGGTAGGAGGCCCTAAAGTATCCCCTCAGTCAGGAGAGGGCGCAAGTGACTTATTTTTAATATTGAGTGATCTCTAGCGCATCTTAGTTTACATTAAAATAAAGGTGTTAAACTAACATTTATACAGAAACTATCTCACTGTAGTGACTATAGATCACTAAGGAGAAATAGTCTTTTAAAACTTTTTTTTAATGCTTCATGCATATTATTTAACCTGCACGCGCTACTGGCAATTGTTTCTGACAATTGGTATTTTTACGCCACATATGTTCATTGCTAGTTTGAAACAAAATAATAACACAAATTTAATTTGGTGTACAGATGGCTAGTTAAAAATAACAAATGAATTCAGTGCTATCGGCGGAATTAAGCCATGCGGCAAATGTACCGCGTGGGAGATAAACTTCGTCGAGTGTGTTTTTCAAAATGTTTCTCTACAGCTTTAGGGATTTAATTAAATTTTGTGAGCCGGCATGGGCACCTGGAGGGCGGGAATCGTTAGTCATGTTCCTATTTCTGGTCTATTGAATATTCTCTTTCAAAATATCCTCAATATTTTACTCGCTGATTGTGTAACATACCTTTAATTTCCTTTTTTCGGTGTCCCGTTGTTAAAACAACAGAGTTGTCAAAGCCATTCTGGCGAATGCCCGTTTTTTTTATTTATTAAAGCACGAAGACTCAATCACGTGAGTGTGATAATTGCACATGATTTTCGTAACTTATGATACACAGAGTACAAATTGAATTTTGTAACATTCTGCTGAAATATAATGTAAACTTAAACCAACTTAAATAAGTGTTAAAAGTACCAAACCTTTTTTTATACATCTAATAAATTGTCTTAAAGAGACAGATTTAATTATTTTTTGAGGGCCACAATAGGATGACTCTAATGCAATGTGGTATAAGACTTTTCATGTTCGCATGTCAAAACGATGCTTTAAATCGGGTAGTCACTTCGCATGTCATGACAGATAAACCATGTTTTGTTAAGAGATTAAAATCCCAAACAGAACATTTTTTCCAGTCATTCGGGTGTTTGGGCACATACTGTGCGCATGCATATGGCAACACGGCTGGGTCTCGCTGCGATTCCACCCCAACCGCAGATTCAGCTCTCCCCACAGGCAGTCAAACATTTTATTTAAACTACGTAAAATCAAAAGGCTGCATGGCAGCAGGCCCTAACATGGGACGTTGATGGAATGCGAGATTGGGGGGAAACGACATCACCCCGAAAAGATCCACCCGGCAAACGGCAAAGGCTACCAAATTTCCCACGTGTGAAAATGAGGACGTGAACTCGCCGGGTGTCGAACCCGGTTCGGGGAGGTGAAAGACTGGATTCCGGTAAGGAAAGTGAATGACCGTGGAGGTGCTGTTTGAGATTACAGAAGATGAGTTCACCCCCCGCACCCCCCACCCTCAACACGGAATCTGCAGGGGATCTTACATATAGTTCATTCCCGGTTACTTCCAACTTTTCTGAAGCCCAGCTTAAGTTCTACTTACAGGCCATTCCTCCAACTCATGCACACTAAGCTTGAACAACAGAAAATTACACCAAAGGGCTGCGCCGCGAGCTTGCGCTTTCTACTATGTGCCGCCATCTGCGCTGATGTTCGGCGGCGAGCTCGTGTGCGTGCTTGGCTTCCTTCTCCTGTTTCCTCTCTGCCCCGTTGCTCCT
>NQII01003986.1:119791-176042 GCA_002778355.1 Clitarchus hookeri
CCCGCGCATGCGCATTTTGTTACTGTTGACGACGTTTGCGTCAACGACGACTGCCGGCTGTCTACTTCCTTTCTTCACGCCTGAAGATGTACGTCGTTGTTGTGACGTAGATAACTTTCTCTGCGGCGCCAAATTACGGTGAGTCATGAGTGTGTATGTCCGAGGTTGGGCTGTTTAATGGTTTTATATCGGGTGTTTTATTAATTGTGGCGTTGCGTGTTTGTTCTGGGGCGTGCTGTCGAGGAGTTTGGTTTTCTAAATTATGTTTCGGTCGCCGTTCAAAATTTGGTTTGCCAGTAACTTAGCCGCTTCACTGCAGCATTTTCCAATTCATTTAATGCTCCGTGTTTTAATATGTGTGAGTTTTTAACGAGTTTGTTAGCCGCCCCGTAGGTTTGTGGACTGGTTTATTTCATGAAAGTGACACTCATGGCCCATCGTGCAACGTTCCTAGTTTTGGTTCAATACGAGAAGTCGTCGTACTTTTTTTTTAATTGTTCATGGTTTTACGTAGTGAGGGCTTTGATTTTGTGTCCCTACGACCGCCTCTCACTGCTTTGTTTTATTTGTGTTTTTTTTTAAGGAAAAGATCATATATTGTTTGGAAGTGAAGAAAATTGCGCTCTTTTTTTTAGAATTATTGTGGAATTAATTGTTTACCAGCTTTGTATTGAACATAGCTTTACATAAATTAAAGATGTTAATTGTATACCGTGTCGAAATTATTTGTTCACGGCACAGGACAACACGCCGTATTCGGTTGCACTCAGTTTAATAATATTTCGCATTGGAACTATTTCATTCTGGGCATTACCAAAAGATCCCTTCGACTTTATATATTTATTCATATTAATTATAAATTAAATCTTGTAACCTTTCGATCAAATGCGAGTCAATTTTAGATTTAACCAAAAATCTAATTACTAACGCATCGCATATTTAGGGCCGGAGGGGGGGGGAGCGGGCAAACACGTCATAGATGGGATGATTTTTCAAAGGTTTGATTGAAAAAGTGCGAAGTTACCGCGAATAGGCTATAGCAAGGGAGAGTGTGTGGGTGGTGCAATGCGCAGACACAGTACTCGCTCCCCGACCTCCGCGCCGCTCGGAACACAGCATCCTCTCCAAACAGACGGCGGGAGGCAGCCCGGCGCCGCCGCCCGCTCTGACTTGCACGCCCTGGCGGCAGTGACGCCGTGCCGCCTCCGACCAGTGTACCTGCCGCGCGTCGTCGGCTGCACGAGCCAGGCGCGTGTCGCTTGGGGTGTGTCGAGGCCAAGTATTGCTCGACCTTGGAAAAATCACCCAATGTATGACGTGTACCATCCCCCATAAATGTCATGTGTTACAGGCGTTTTATACTCCTGTCAACATAAAAACTAATTTCCGTATATATATTTAACTTTTACTTACACTTTATTTAAAAACTATAATTTTTCATTTATAATTAATATTTATAAACACACAGAGAAATTAATTGTGTCGGTATTGCCTAGTATGAAATATTTCTAATGCAAAATTGTATTAAACTGAGAGCGCACGAAGGCGGTGGTGTAGTTTCCTAGAATTGGTTAGTCTTTATTTGCATGAGATGGAGGAATAGCCTGAAAGTAGAACTTTTGCAGGGCTACAGAAAAGGTGGGGGTAACAGTGAATGGACTATAATTAAGAATACACGGGTGAAAAAGCCGCTTTCACAACGAACTCCATCCGCATGCGCCACAAAATGGCGTCACTGGCCAACAATACGTTTAAACAACGTTCGCCAATCAGCGCCTTGTAACCTACTTGCCAGCCAGCAGTCAATCTAATAGGGAGCGTTTCGCGTACGGCAGTATAGCCAATCGAACGCAAGGCTCGTTCCCGCGGCCCGCGCAGCCAATCGGAGAAAGGATAAGCTCGCATCAACGGAACCGCCTTGCCACTTCGTCTCTGAGTCTGTGTACTTTCCTACTCTGTGTTGTAATTCTATTTTCTACGTCATAGATTGCGTGCAATTTTGAAATTTATTTTCCGTAGATGGATTTTTACGGTGTATATGATATGCCCCCGCCCTCCCCCTTGTCCGGTAGCTTAGTTTAACTAGTTGTTATGGGAAGCATAGTCTAGTCACGGTACGGTTACTTCTAACTTTGCTGAAGCCCTGCGTAAGTTCTACTTTCAGGATATTCCTCCGTCTCGTGCAAAAAAAAAAAAGTTTTGCCAAGGCTACAAAATAACATCAAAGGGACAACGCACCGCATTGGTGTGGACTCAGTTTGACAATCTTTTGCACCAGGACTATTTCTTAGAAGGTATCACATTACCAACACACATATTTTCTCTCTGGTTTTATTCATATTAATTACGAAATAAATATTGTTATTTATATCAGAAATATAAATAAAAGTTAAATTTAACTAAAATAGGTATTATATATATTATAAAAAATTTGTGTTTTACATGAAACAGAAGTGTAAGACGTTTCTTATACATTACATTGTATTTAGGAGACACCCGTCGTGCGTAGGGTAAAAGTTCGAATTTACCAAAACAAGGTTCTTTCGTGTTAACAGAAGTATGTTAACACCTGGAACGTGCGACATATTTAGGAAATAAAGCAAACACGTTGTTCACGGGCTGATTTGTCAAAGGTTCGATTCAATAAGTGTCAAGATGCCGAGAATAGACTATAAACGTGGCTCCAAGAGTGGCCATGCTTGCGCAATGCCAATCAAGCCGCGAGCGTGTGTGCCCTTGCAGTTAGAACCTTCCCTGGATTCCTAGGGGTGTGGGACTCAGCCCTGAGACGCACTTAGGTCCTATCACTACCCAGGACCTCTGACTCTCCTCTTAGTTTTAAGGTAGGTCAGGAAAAAATCGCCGCCACCGATCTCTCATATGCCCTCGGAGCCCGTGGTGTCACGAGACCTGTCTCTACAACTTGTTTGCGTGGGTTTACAAACACAGTTTGCAGCCCGCCAGGCTTGGGTCAGATCACTGAGCCGGCAGCGGGCCGCTGTGCTTCTGTTTCAGCTAGACTCTGTGCCTGTAAGGCTGATGATGGTTACCGAAAAATTCATAATTTTATATTTATACAAAAAGCTTGTTCATCTTGTAGATATTACGTACTATTTCATGACATCAAAAAATTTAGACTGCATATTTTTTACACACTAAGACTCAAATTAACAATTTTGTTGTTTTTAAGACGTGCAAATAATCGAAACTATCTCAGTTGCCGAAATGAGATAATTCATATTCAAATGAAATACCATGAGCTACTTCAAGGGATATTTAAAATCAAATGTTTTCGCAATTTTTGAAAATCACTCAAAATGAGGACATTTTTGCATTTTTTAATTTTTATCAGTGTACGGTTTTTTTGGTAAAGTAAATCTTGCTAAGCATAGCCTACAATGGATTAAGGCATGATCTTTCAGTCACCATTGTTAAAATTATCTGTAAATGTTTACGTGAACACACAGCTGGAGCACCCGCTGGAAACCCCGCTACTCCATGACAAGTGACCTTCGACTCCACTTCCTTCCATTCTACTAATTTCAGCAAAATGAGTCTCACCAAAAACCTTCAAGCAGCAGAGTTAAAATAGCAGAGTACAAAAAAATTATGCAGTAGCAAAAAATTGCGAAAAAACAACCATCCGCTGATATGAATTGGAATACAAGAGAATTAACCCCCAAAATTGTGAGAAATGATTCAATAAACTCTTAGTTTTCTTTTCCTTTATTTCTGGGCTTATTTTTCCCCCCACTTCCCCCCCCCCCATAAACTGCCCTTATAAAAAATACAAGTATTTTAAATACAAATAGCCAAATAGGCTTTAGAATACGTTAGAATCATAATGTGTGTTATGGAAATTACACGAAGTTACATTTAATAGCAATACATATTTAGCCCAAATATTGTAACATTGCAAAATTACAGAACATAAAAGAACTTATCTTAATTTTTTTTTCCTATACATGCCCTATAAAATGTCCTCATCAAACATGGCAGGATATGCCTTCTAACAAGTTATAATGTTCTCATCGTGAGGTCCCTATCCATTATATCTCCCAAGACGACAGAAAACCCCTTTTATAGTCGGGAAATACATACTTTGACCAGGGTATCGAGGAACATCTCAGAAAGTTTTCGTTGTGGTTCGAGTCCAGCAACATTCAAATCTTGATGATGTCGAGGAAACCTTGGGCCGTTGCTAGACACCATCCATACACGTTGGAAGAAGAGAGGTGTCGGTGTGATGAGGGGTGGGGGCAGCTTCAAGCCTCCACGCCGACAGCCTGCGCTCGCCTGCCAAGCCACGCAGCCGCGTCGGTACCAACGTCCACGACGACTTACGTCGAAGGATTCACCAACAAGGTAGGCCTCAGCTCCCTCGTCGATCCATCCCCGTGTTAGGACGTACAATTTTCTGCGCTGGTAGTAATGCTGGATGTACGGTGTTCCAGCAACGTCACAACGTTTACTTTAGTTTGTACGTCCCAAAAAACACAGGAATTGTTTATGTATCTCAATGCTTAAATTTCATCTTGAAGTCTATAAAACCTGCTTGTTGAAATTCGACATATATTTAAACGTTACATAATACCGATTTTGTGAAATTTATTATAATTGTAGTGTTGCAAAAAATTCTTCAGCAACTAGTTACCAAAAAATTATTTGTACAAGTACAAGAACAATACTGCGCATGTGCACTATCGCTAACCGAAAGCACAAATAAACATTTTACTGGCTTTTGGTTGCAATTATATAAACATAGGCTCACTAAGCAAGTCATGTAGCATAGTTTTATTACATTTTTTACGCAAATGCGTTGGAAAAGATACCGTCGATGTTTGTGTTCAATAAACCAGTAACCGAAGTTATCAACCAGGAACCTAAGTAATCAACCTATCATAGCGCCTAATGAGGTGACAGGCCGGGTTATGAGATAAGTGCAACTCACTCTAACAATCCTCTTTTGATATTATTTATTTCATCTAATTCTATATAAATAACCATCAATGATCTCTTAATCGGAAAAAACTAGTGTCAAAGACTTGATAAATCGTACTTTATTCGAGGATGCCGGCTACTTTCTGCGTTATGAAGCCTTGTTCGTTTCAGAACAATGGGACAGGCCATCTAACAGTCCGTGTACTTGGAGATAAAGATAGCTAGACTGAGTCGAGCTAAAGAAAATAATATCGTCTTCATATCCCACGTGGTATGCTGGTATTTTATTTTAATTAGTGGGAACGTTGGCAAGCTCATAATGAAGAAATGCTTATGAGGGATAAATGCCTTCAGGCAGGTCGGTAAGGAGTGAACCCACGACCTTCGTAAAGGATATCAAGTGTGCTTCCAGGCAAGCAACCAACCAGATTCTGGTAGAGAACATTACAAAGTTTACTTGCTTATAACACATAATTTTTTTCTTATTTTATTTGTTTTGTGATATATTATTTAAAACGCGCGGCGTCTTAGGAGAGTGGCTTTATCACATGTTACCTTTCCATTATTACTCCCCCTCTCCACCATCCACCATACACACACACAATCTACAGTTGCGATACGCCCGACCTACGAATTGTTCTTTTGTTTCATACATGTATGCCTTTTTATGTGTTGAAATGAAATTGTTTTATATTCAGATGTTCAGACGCCCTGGAAAGTTGTTCTATGATATGGGTACGTTTCACGTATTTCAACGTTAGGATCACAAACGTATCTGCAGGGAAACACGTGTAGGTATGAAAAGAAATCTCTCCCCCGACGTTCGAAGCACAAAGCACTCCGTAAAGGAATTTCGGAAGCAACTATTACACCCGACTACTTCTCATGTTTTATTGCCTCCGAGTCTTTATACTCGAGAGAAAACTCGAATTGAACTGTTCGATCCCTGCTCCAATCTTCCGGCTACTGTTGTAAACCAACTGAAGCCCAAAATAAATTTTAATTTAATTTATCGAATGCGTTAAATTCTGGATTTGTTAAATTTAATGTAATTAATTACCTAAGTAAAGGAATGTTGTTTTAATCAGAATTTACTTCAGTGAGAGAGTGTAGATAAATATTTATTCTGCTCTTTAATTTCAAAAATTAAATTACTAAGATGAAAGCACGAGTTACACAAATAAACCTTGCTGATTGGTACAGTGATATTGGTAAGACAATATTTTTTTTTGTCTTGTCAAGAACATTTGCATTGCTGTGAAAGTATTTTGAATACCTTTAGCTGTCTCTAAGAAGCCTTAATTTGATCACCGATTTGTGATTATTTCGCGTTTAAACCCGATTAGTTAATATCCATAAATTTAGAGGACGTCTTAAAAAATAAAAATGAGTTATTATATATTGTGAGATAAAGACTCCCGTCTCGAAGATGTTATTCCACATTGTTAAATATTTCCAAGGATTCTCACAAATAGCCTTAACGAACAATATAATTTAAATCAGAGTTTTGGATGTCGGTGGCCGAAATCACTACGGTACCATTCCTAAGCGATGCGTCCGGACTGAAAGCGCTGTGAGCTCATGCTCACTGTATGTATAGACTGTTCACCGTAAACTGAGCACTTTTGAAAGACCTGCTTAAGATCTACTTTTCGGGCTAGATTGTATCCTTCCACCATATGTAAATTTAACAGTGATACGGGAATGATTACTGTTAGTGCGTCGGTCACGTAAAACTGGGGAATTATTATAAATGTAAACGTTTTACAATTTGCTAACTGTTACACTTGAAAGCATTAAATAAACAGAAAGAAATTAAATAGTTTCAGTATCAACAAATGTTTCCCTGACAGTTTATATTTAAAGTTAAGACATGGAACTAACTTCCCTCCGTCGTTACCAACTTTACTGAGCTCATGTCAAACAAGCAATAAAGTTTCAGAAGAACTGAGTGATAATGATATCGAAAAAAAAAAAACACCTAAATATCCTTGTAAATAACAATATTTACGCAGATAATGCACGAACGAACAAAAGTTAATATTATGTTGGCTATTCTGGGTGCACTGCCGACGCACATTAGACAAGCAGAAAATACGTGATAAGAAAGAGTTCCTAGCTTATTTAATACATTTTATTTTAAGTAGTCACAAAACAGTGGTTATTAGTGTTACAAACTAAACTTCGTGATAAAGTAGTAATGTATAGGTTTTCAAAATTAAATGCACAATAAAACTATCTGTATCCAAATGAAACGAAACTTCAAAACCTGTTTCACGTCTCCATCCATGATTTCCATACGTGCTTGATATTAATTCCAAAAGTATTCAGAAATATTGCATAATATAATTGATTTATTTTTATAATAATTTGACGAAATATATTTCAATTTCGTGTAGTTCCGAGCCAGTAATAGAAGAACAGTCAACATTAAAAAATACGGTATCAAGAAGGAGGCCATGCGGCTATCTGTTCAGCAATGCAAACGGCTCACACCTCACCCTGTCATGCTGTGCGCACCATCTGCCGCTCTTTCCCGAAGCATTACCAGCCAGAAAAGAATAGCTTTCATGTGTGATATATAACAAATTAATGAACAGATACCAGTAGTTTTATTTTTCCGCGAACTTGCATAATTTTTAAAGTAGCATATATTTCGTGTACAGCAATTTTGAGTACTAGTAATTTCTATTCGGCCGGCAATCGTTCGTCTACTTAAATTACACGCCATATTGTTCTCCGGAAAACTCATTTCTTTGATAAAACGAAGAAAGTGGGACACGTGTGAATAGTTTTTAAGCAATTATTACGTTATTGCACGTCACATATTTCAAAACGAACTGTTTAGTATCAGTAATAGCATAATTACTGCATTGCAATCAATAGTCGTTGATGAGTTTTTGGCGAATAGAAGTGCGTTGTCAATCAAATTTCCCGAATTACTTTTAGTTCTAGTTATATTAGATATTACGTCCAAAGTGTGATAATAGCTACAACTACCGTCTCGCAAATGTTAACCCAAATTCGCTGTCTCGGAAATATTAAAAAAGAATTAGCAAATATTCTATTTTTTGCTAGGTTTTATATTTTTACTTTTATAAACTACTAATTTTTTTTTAGACAGATGCCGGTATATATATACCTCAAAGTTTGTTTAACATTACAGTACAATGGCAAGTGGATTAGCTAACAGCGTGTTGATAAAAAAAAATACAGCCTCCACTTGACGCACCAGCTGATGACGAAAGGATACATAAACGAAAAGTAAACATTGGCGCTACTTTCGTCGAACTGTCAAAATCTCGCCATGTTACATGAGACAGAGAACAACACCGTACAAGTCCTTGTTGTTTATTGTTTGAACAATTAGAGACACTACACCAGAGCAAACACTTCAATGTAGTTTCAGAAAACCTACTACGTAAAATAAAATAACTTGGATTAAAAATAACTTAGGTTGAAAAAAGATTAATAAAATTAATGGAATGAACGAGCCTGAGTTAGCTATTGTCGGCAAATAACTAACACTTTCCAAGAAGGAAAGCCATAGAACAAATAACAGAACGGCACAACACAAAGAAAATGTCATATTCATATAATTCCGAGCAGGAATGTAGTCAGATGACACCGCAAAAAGTTATTTTGTTTTGCCTAGAAGGTTTTATGAGACTACAACGAAGTGTTTGCTATGGTGTATGTCTATAGTTGTTCCAGCAATCGATAACCCCTTCTGCAAGAATCAGTCAACCAAAACGTAATTGTTATTCATATACCTACAATATCACGCAGTTCGCACAATAGTAATTACATTCTAAGTTAAAGAGTGAGTGTTTAGTAAAGCCGGGAGATAGATAGAGGCACCGAGTACTTAACAATACAGGAGGTGAAATAGCTGCTTACACCGAGAACTTCAGACGCACTTGCCAGCAAAATGGCGTCACTAGCCAGCAACATGTTGGAACCATTAAGATGAGGTAAACCGATTATTCGTCTTCTGTGCATGTACTTAACACTGTCAAAGTCACATGGTCAACAGTAATAAACATGTTTGTTTATATCTTAATTTTTAAATGACAAGCACTATTACATTAATAAAATACTTTTGCCAATTTCAATTAAATCAAACTGCATTACGGATTGGTTAAGCGGAAATATAGAAACACCTCAAAGCACTTGTTTGCTAAACAGTATACAAACCTCAAATCCAATCCACGCCGTTTTTGCTAGTCGTGTTGGCAGAGAAGCAGTTCAATGTTGGGACACTCAGACCGGTTGTGCGCAGCCAGCGAGATTGGTCTACGTGATCTTTAGTTTATGATTGGAACGCCCTTCGCCAATGAGAGACTGGTAGCCTACTCGCCAGACCGGCAACCCAGTTAATAAGGAACTTTCCATTCCACGCAGTAGCCAATCGGAAGCAAGGCCCGTTCCCAGAACCACGCGCAGCCAATCAGAGAATGTATACGCCCGCATCAAAGGAACCGCCACATAATTTCATCTTTGTGGTACAGGGGTGGCTTCACTGCGCCATAGGGCAGCAAAGCACACAGGGGCGAAAAAAACGTGGCAGTTCGTTTGATATGGGCGTACCCCTTCTCTGATTGGTTGCGCGAGGCTCTGGGAACGTGCCTTGTGTCCGATTGGCTACCACGCGGTGCGAAAGATTCCCTGTTGGCTAGGCTGCAGGCTGGCGCGTGAGATACGAAGCGCTGAGTGGCGAACGGCGTTCAAATATGTTGCTGGAAATTGACGCCATTTTGCTGGCAAGTGCGACTGGACTTCGCGGAATAAGCGGCTGTTTTCACCTGCATATTCCTAAATGTAGTCAATTCTCTGTTACTTCCAACTTTTCTGAAGCCCTGGTTAAGTTCTACTTTCAGGCTATTCCTCCGCCTCATGCAAACAAAGCTTAACCAAGTCTAGAAAATTACACCAAAAGGGTAACACGCCACATTCGTGCGCGCTCCCTTTAATAATATTCTTCATGAGAACTATTTTTGCTAGGCGTTACCAACACACCTATTTTCCCCGTTTTTATTAATATTGACTTTAAATGAAATTATATTATTTAAAGGTGAAATCTAAGTAAAAGTGCAATGCAAACAAAAAAAATTATAATTTTATGTTAACGAAAGTATACAAAGTTTGTGATAAATGAATTATCTAGGAAACAACGAGGCGCGTCACTCATAAGGGTGATTTTTCAAGTTTTGATTCAAAAAGTGTGGAGATGCCGCGAATAGACTGTACTAGCTATGTGATTGCGCTGAATTATCTGTTGCTGCATCTCCGGAATAACACTGTTCGAAATCGTTTTTCTTTCATGCTGCCAATAAATTAGCATGCATGCGCAACATGCGAGAATGCATATCCCTATATTACTTTCTAAAATATTATATAAATAATTCAATACAAATAGGTGTGTGTATATTAAAAAGAGTTTGCTTACAACTTTACAAATGATAATATACATGTTTACACCATTAGAAGTTGATTTAGACGACGAAAATCATCAAGAGTTGAGTTATTCCCACACACTAAAACTGAATCAGCGATTTCAATCAGTAGTATAATTTTGTTGAATTTTAGTTGCTAAGCTGTTATCTACTGGTGAATCAGAGGAATTCACTGCGTTTTTACTTCCAGGCCAGTGAAGTTCATTATGAATCAGTATAAATTACTGCTTTAATCAGTGAATAGAAGCAACTAAAATTATCAGTAGTATAACTGGTTCCAGTTGAGCAGTTTGGACAGATCGGTAGTCAAATTCGCTGATTTGGAGCAGTTTTGTAATTTTAGAATTTAGAGTGCAGTACTGACGAGAAATTATTTTACTTCAAAATGTCAATAGTTTGCCAATCACTTACGCATGCGTCTCTGTGTAGGGCTACTTAAAACTGCTAAATAAGATTCATATTTTCAATATGTAATACGTGTTGAAATGGTGAACTTGGAATAATTTACCGTTATAACTTCTTACGACTTAACACGAGGTTTTTTATGTTCTCCGTCAAATACTACGAATTCTTATAGAGTATAGTATTTGTCAAATTTCCACATTCCGTTTTAAAATTAATGTTGTTGAACTACTCCTCGGATTGGAAATATATCATGTTAGCGTTCTTATATTAAGAAGTGTCCTAATCATCACACGAAGTTGACATCATCTCTTCAACAACAAAGAAATGAGGGTATGACCAATTGGTCGGAAAAATTTGTTTCAGCAACTAAGTTACCGAAGACGTGAAAATCTTAAAGCACTTACAGTTGGCTTAAGGAACAATATTAAACACAGTTGACTTAGGGAACAATATCAAACACCTCAAGGTCACATCCGTCCGTAAGAAAACGTTGCGACGGCGATGGAAAACAGCACAAACAATCTTCGTGTGTGTTCTGTTTCCTCATAATTTTAAGCAACAATCTGTTCAGAATAGATACAACATTGTCGCTATAGTTTAAAACACTGTTTCAGAGCAGAATAAAAATCGTTATAGGCCGTTCACGGTAAATTGAGCACTTTTAAGACCCTAGTTACTTTTTACTGTAGCCATTATTTATCCTTTAACCACCTTTTGAAATAAATATTTCCATGTAAGTAATAAACGAAGTGTGTATATTCCACCGTATTCGGAAGTTAACGTCTAAGGCTCAAATAAAATATATTTATTGACTGTTATTCCAAAGGAGAGGGCTTTCAAAAGTGCTCACTTTACCGTGAATATCCTATAACAGAGAGCTACTTACAGCGATTTTTGCTGACTGGCATTTTTCAACGACCACATTTATGTTTCAATAACCAAATTTATGAATAGACAAAAAATATCGGCTTTCATTTTTGTCCTGAAAAAAAAAATTACGTGTAAATGTTCTATAGTTTTTTTTTTTAATTAATGGACACGACTGGTTACAATGAGACCCTTTTGACAACTAGGGTAGCCATTTAACTGCGGCTGATGGTCGTCAGCGCTTTCTCGGCGACCGCCAGGAGAAGGTAAGCTGCCTGCGGTTTAACATTTCCCTCTCCTCCCACGGAAGTCTGAGGGAGCAGAAGGGATTACCGGTAGTCACTTTGTAAGTACTAGGTCCTCGGAGCCAGCCCTCGCCTGGGGTTGGAGGAGTGTCGGCGCTACAGCAGGAGGAATCGTCACACGGAGTTAGCAACAAACCGCAACACAAGGCTTCCGGATCTCCAGGGACGGCAGATAACAGCTCTTACAACTACCGTAGTCTGCTCCCTGCCGGCCTCTTCCTTCTGGAAACGTCTCACGCCGCACGTCCAATCGTAGCTCAAGGCCCCGCGCGTACCTGTAGTTTTCTTTCATCCGCGCTTGAGCGCAACATAAAATGCCGGCGCCGCTAAGCGGAGTGGACAGACTTGAAGGTACCGTGACAGCGAGGTCTTGAGAGCCGACGAGGGTGATGCGAATTGAGTGTGGAGCAGCGCCGGAATGCAAGGGATGGGGAGCGAAAAACCCCGAGAAAACCCGCCGGCCAGCGGCATCGTCCGGCACGATTCCCACCGGGAATCTGACCCAGTTCGCCTAGGTGGGAGGCGAGTAGTCTGACCACTACACCACCGCGGCCCCTCGCCGCTATGCGCAAGGCTAACTGGCGTGCAGTGTTCTCGCCGTGATGTGTGTGCCTACGTGACTTACAGCGGTGACCCTATTATTTTATTCGTGGAAAGTCTGTAGGAAGGTTCAATTCAGAACCTTTGTATACTTCNTGAGAAAACCCGCCGGCCAGCGGCATCGTCCGGCACGATTCCCACCGGGAATCTGACCCAGTTCGCCTAGGTGGGAGGCGAGTAGTCTTACCACTACACCGCCGCGGCCCCTCGCCGCTATGCGCAAGGCTAACTGGCGTGCAGTGTTCTCGCCGTGATGTGTGTGCCTACGTGACTTACAGCGGTGACCCTATTATTTTATTCGTGGAAAGTCTGTAGGAAGGTTCAATTCAGAACCTTTGTATACTTCTGTATGTATGTGAAGCGTATATTTGGAGATACAGCACTTTGAAAAAAAAAACATTTTTAGCCATTTCGGATTACTCTGAAATGATGTGCGTTAAGTCTTGAAAGTACTCAACAGGCCTCGTCTGAAGTGAGTGTTCGTTTCCGGAGATCAGCACATTGGAAGCACGTTTAATAGTTTCTTGGGAAAACGAGTATTTCAAACAGTCTGCAACATAGTTCAAGCGCCAGGAAGGCGGGAGGCTTAATGCAGCACTTCTGTAATCCGATCCAACCTTAACGTGAACAAATGCTGGCACACCAGTGTTGCAAATTAGTATACAGCTGCAGTACCACCGACACCTCCCACAATTGCATTTCTTTTAAGGGAATCGTGAGAGAAAAAAAAGTTATACCATGGCAGAAACACTTCACTACGCTAAACACCTCAGTTACAACAGTCTGACAATAAGATCAAAATATGAACACAACATACTTGAAACGTTTCAGTTTCGCCACTCGTCAGTCTGGTGATATGATAGGCCTAATTTCCCTTATTTTGGTGTACTGTAAGTGTAACAACGCACTGCATAGTGAAAGTTTTCCTTAAGTCTAATTTCACTACTTTACTACATACTAGAATGACTGAAATTATGCCACAAATAGTATAATTATAATATGGTTGGCAACACTGTGGCACCTTTATGCTGGAGAAACATAGCTTCGACGAGCATGACTCGACATGACGAAAATTGCAAAGACACGACAAAAACTTTTTCAATGTGATTGTTTGAATGTACCTGAATTTGCAGCACGGTAGTTTACACAAAGGTTAGTTTTTTTCGGCACCATTCAAAAGCCGCATACGGAAAAGCACTTATTTCGAAGGCGGTGGACAGAAGGGAAATTTTCAAAATACGGTGCTGACAAAGAGTGCAAATTTCACGCCAGTGCAATACAAGACGTTACGTTTTTTAAGTTTAATACGATAAATTGACAATAATTTTTCCTTTGCAATACAAACATTTTTCCACTGCAGGGAAACTTGGTCTAAGTATTTCATTTTATAATGTTGTGCATCCTTTTTGCAGTGCTGCACGTCACAAGACAAAAATATGAAAAGTTTATAATCTAAAACTGCTGGTCGTGTGGCCGTTATCGAAGTGCTGATATCAGAAGTACCATGTGTTCTCTCCTGTATTCGATTGGCTTTCCGGTTTTAATTGTCGTGTCGCACATGTCTAGTGGTTTTTGAAGTTATGTGATTCCGGCATTACGGCAATGCTGGCTCCGAGTAGGGGATAATAGTGTCATACCTCAACGTCATATTATAAATGTAATGTTTAAACTGGTTGCATATGAAAACTCCTTATTTGTTTTACGCGCATTAGAATATGAATAAATATAATTGTAACACATTTATGTTTCTATTTCACGGCGTGACTTGGTTAATACATGAATACTCACCGTCGTTCCATTAAAATATTAATTTTTAAAGGATAAGTAGGCCTGCATAATGAGGCGAAAAAAAAAAACACCTAGCTAAGCTTTGAGAAGTGTACAGCTGGCATTTAAAAGTTTGAATATCGTATCTATATGATTTCACAAACGAGTTCTGCTAGGTTTGGTATGCAAGTAGTAATAAGGGCTTGACCTCTAAAAACATTATAGAACAGAAGTAGTTTATTTTGAGAACTGCTGAGTTATTCTTGTAGCGTTGTATGCGTAGAGTGAATATGTGGTAGAGAGAGCTCATTAGCTGCGGTAAACAGTCTCCGTGTCCCAACATTGGACTAATTTCCTGCCAACACGACTATCAAAAACAGCAATTTGAGGTCAGAACACCGTTTGGTAAACAAGTACTTTGAGATGTTTTTACGCTTCCTACAACCAATTTGTAATGCAGTTTGATTGAATTG
This sequence comes from Clitarchus hookeri, assembly GCA_002778355.1. Taxonomy (NCBI): domain Eukaryota; kingdom Metazoa; phylum Arthropoda; class Insecta; order Phasmatodea; family Phasmatidae; genus Clitarchus; species Clitarchus hookeri. The sequence goes on from NQII01003986.1 coordinate 134,606, forward strand.
AAATTGGCAAAATTATTTTATTTATACAAAAATGCTTGTATTTTGAATACTAAGATACAAACAATCACGTTCGTCACTGTCGACCACGTGCCTGACAGTTGTATCGGCGTGAGGTAGGTCAATGATGGGCACACACGTGGAAGACAAAGTATCGGTCTAGCGTATTTTTAGTCTATGGTTGTATGCCACAGACCTGGAGATGCCGGAACTATTGACCCTGTTGAAACTAAACGAGGCGTACTGAAGTATTTACCGCGTGCACAACATTCACTCATAATAGCTGAACAATCTTTCATTTTATCTGCAGAGAACAAAAAATTAAATACATTTATAAATCGTATGTGAGGAACTACTCTACCGATAACCGTTATATATAAATAAAAACTCCGCTGCATAAAAAAAAAGACCCTACTACCCAAGCGTTTGAGAATCTCAAAAAAAATACAATTGAATGCATGAGTGTACAGACTTACTAAGTACTTGCTTTTATTCAGGCGTCAGACGTGTTAACGACCTGCGTTGTGAATTTAAAAACATTTATAACAACCATAAAGTGAAGGGCTGGTTGGAAAGGAAAGCTGAAAAATAAAATTTCCATTGAAAATAGGTTAAAGAAATGATAAAACACGAAAAGAAATGTACAAACGTCACTAACATAGTCATAGAGAATTATAATTCATATATGTTGCATTTTTTTTCCCATGGACTGTATTAACTGGCGTTAAATAGCCATAAAATTCACTGTTCGAAAATTTCGTTTATCTCATTAACACTTATATTTAACAACAGCAACTTTTTAAGTAGGTATAGAGTAAAAGACAATTAAAAATAATTTTTTATATGTGAACTGGCAGGACTGAAGAACGTGCACAAAAAAAATGTCATTGAAAATCGATTGGCTGCGTGTTAGATGTACGGGCGGAAGACTGACGGCAGACATATTTAACGTGTAAACGTAAGAACTGCCTGAGCTGATACTCTTCATAGTTGACACGTGGACGTGCTAATGTTGCCATCTCGATAACGACAGACAATTTGATTTCACAGTATCAACAAATTACTGGGCAAACTTTCATTAAAAAATACAGTTTTTTTTGTTCACTTATCCGTTATCACAGGATATTAATTTTCTGTCGAATTGCTTGTGTATTTGTACTTTGGTGTTAGTTGGCTGACCGGTAAAACAGCGGATAACTTTTATTGTGTCGAAAATTAAAATGTAATTTCACGAGGTATATTTGTACGTAATATAACGGAATCTTAAAAAAAAAAAAAAAAAGTATTATTTTCATCTGGGGTATACATAATTAAAAACGGTTCATGGTGAACTGAGCAATTCTGAAAGCCCTGCTTAAGATCTACTTGAATGCACACTGTGTATTCTTCCACCGTGTGTAAAATTAACAATGCCATGAGCCTGATTACTATTCACGCGTCAGTCAAGGTGAAATTGTTAAATTATCAGAAACGTAAATATGTTATGTATATGCAAATTCTTAATGTAAAACTCATTAAAAAATACCGGAAGCAAAAAAAATAATTACCGTATTCACAAATATTTACGTATCACTTTTAATTCAACGTTAAGTCATGGAACTACTTTCCCTCCGTCGTCGTCAGAAACTTTACTGGGCGCTTGCCAATCATTGGACGCGTTAAAATTTATGCAGGTAAAGGACAGTGACATTTATATTTTTAATTAGATCGCAGCACATTTCTTTTGAAATTATTACTCACGTTTGTAAATAAATAACAGTCCCGAGGAATCATTGCACTATTTTGTAGTAGGTTGATTTCAAAAGTGCAAAAATAACCGTGAACAACCTATAGTAGAAAAAATTCCTGAACATAATTATTCTTGCGAATAGCTTTCATTCAGCATACGCAAGAGAGCAGAGAAAATTTGGCTTCATATAAATGACTATGTACCCTTAAGGTAGAAGTAGCGTGTCTTAAGGTAGAAGTAGAGTGTTTTATGGTAGAAGTAGAGTGTCTTAAGGCAGAAGCAGAGTGTCTTGAGGTAGAATAAGAGTGTCTTAACGTAGACGTAGAGTGCTTAAGGTAGAATTAGAGTGTCTTAAAGTAGAAGTAGCGTATCTTAAGGTAGAAGTAGAGTGTTTTAAGGTAGAAGTAGAGTGTCTTAAGGCAGAAGCAGAGTGTCTTAAGGTAGAGGCAGGGTGTCTAAGGTAGAAGTAGAGTGTCTTAAGGCAGAAGCAGAGTGTCTTAAGGTAGAAGTAGTGTCTTAAGGTAGAATTAGTGTCTTAAAGTAGACGTAGAGTGCTTAAGGTAGAATTAGAGTGTCTTAAAATCACTTATTTAAAGTTTTAAAACATCAATTAATCAGAGTCTATTTAAAATAAAAATTTAAGCGTATTTCCATTATGGATAATTTAGAAAACACATTTTGCAAAACCTCCCCAGTCCCTTTCGCGAAGCAAGACCATCATGTTAATTACTCAGGTTCTATGTAATGAAAATTAGTAACAATATTTACAAATATTCTTAGTAATTCATTTTATGCACGTCCACTATCATTTTCTTAACAAAAATTAATTTACGTAAAATAAATCATAAAAAATATTTTTTCTTACAGTATAAGTACTGTGTACATACGACGCTGTAACACAAGAAAAGAACACTGAATTGGTTCTTGATGCGATTATTGTGATTTCCAAAAGTATTGGTTCTTGAGGACAAAAATTAATTTAACTAAAAATCTTTAAGAACTTGATGCGGTTTAGATAGACTGTGCGCTATGCAGATGTTGCCAAGGTAAAAGAACGCCGTTTTTTAGGCGATGCATAATGCTTTGATCACGAGGCGTGTAGAGGAGAGCGGTACATTATGCATACATAATTGACTGAAACCGCTGGTGTGGAAATTAGGGTACTTGTATGACTGTATAAATCAATATCTGCTTTTCTGCACCCTCGGGGCGCGGTTGCTGTGACAGTGGTTAAAGGGGTTGCGGGGAGTGGTGTCACCGCTCCCTCTCTCTCTTTCTCCCTCTCGCTCTCTCTTTCCCACTCTCTTCCTCTCTCCATCTTTCTCCCTCTCTCTTTTTCTGTTCCTCTCTTTCTCTCTCTCTCTATCCATCTATCTCGCCCTCTCGTGTTGGAAAAGTGCCGCACTCGAAACGGCAGCCAGGGCGCGTCTGCAAACGCGTGGCTATTTGGCTATATCGATCGACATATAGTCCGTCCACTGTTAGTTCCAACATTTCTGACGCCCTGCCAAAGTTCTTCTTCAAGGATATTCCTCCACCTCATGCAAACAAAGCTCAACAGAGTCTAGAAAATTACACCCAAGGGGTATTTCACCACATTCTTGCGCACTCACTGTAATCATATTTTGCATAATAACTATTTCTTACTAGACATTACCAACACACCTGTTTTCTCCCTATTTTTATTTGTGTTAATTATTAAAGAAAAAATTATAATTTTTAATATAAAATAAAGTAAAAGTTCAATTGAACAAAAATAAGTTATTTTCATGTTAACACAAATATAAAACGATTGCGATACGTGACATATTCAGGAAACCACCAAGCACGCAATACATGCTGTGATTTTTCTAAGGTTCGATTCAAATGTGTGAAGAAACATCGAATATACTTTTAAAGATCCCAAACCAGGTATGAATTCCAAACAGGAAGTGACCTATGGCGCTTATCATCGTATACATCATGTAAATCACCATCCCGTTTCTTTTGGGGTTTTTCTGGCTGAACTGTTAGATCGCCATTCCCACACCATCCCACGGCGACCCGGGTTCGAGTCCCCGGCGGGGTAACCTCCGGTTTTTCACGTGTGATAAACTACTCCCCTGCCCCATCATTCCGATAAAAGATCTAGCTGTTAAGGACGCCGTATGGCTGGAGGTATTTTGCGAGTCCGAAACCTTTAAGCGTGGGAGCTCTAAGGGCGACCCACGTACGCGCATCACATGCTTCGTTGGCCTCTATGTGCAAGGCACTAAACAGACTTACAGACATTCTCTCGTTGACTCGCCCGAGATTCTCAGCGGTGACATTATTTATTTTATCGTGTAGAAATATTGTGTACTGCATGCCCCTAAAATATAGTCTATTCGCGGTTTCTTCTCACTTTTTTAATCAAACCTTTGAAAAATCAACCCCATGAATGACGTATTTGGTTGTTTCCTAAATATGCCGTGTATCACAGAAGTTTTATTCTTGTGTTAGCAAAAAGTACGTTATTTGTTATTAAGTTAAACATTTGTTTATATTTTATCTATAAATTATAATATTTCATTTATAATTTATACAAACAACAGTGAAAATATAGGTGCGTTAGTAATGACTAGTAACAAATAGTTCTTGTGCGCAATATTATTACACAGAGTGCGCACTACCTTGGTGCGTATTCCGTTTGGTGTAATTTTCAAGACTTGGCCAAGCTTTGTTTGCATGAGGCGGAGGAATATCGTGGAAATTGAACTATAGTACGGCTTGAGAAAAGTTGGAAGTTACCGTGAATGGACTATAGCTTGTTCCAGAAATGTAATACCTAAAATTATTGTGAAACAACCATTTTAGACCTTTTTCTGTTATAAATAAGAGTGGAAATAAAATGCGGATACTAACTTTCGGGAGTCAAAAATTTCTTAAATGATATTCGTAAGACACCTCTCAAAAATATTGAACATTTTTAAATGTCAGCTATAAGACTTGACCTCGACGCTGTTTGGAGGCCGCGGTAAACGGCGCCATTAATGACGTTGGCTACGAGTATTTATGTATACATAATTATCTGCGTGTTTTCTTCTGAGGCGCACGAGTATGTGACTTTTCTCAGAATGCTCTCATATTTTTTTACATATACATTTTATGGTGGAAGGCCTTTTGTGGGCACAAGCTAGGCTCTTTGCTGTAAAAGGAACCGCATTTATATTGAAAAATGACAGTTGATGTTCTGACACCGTTTTAATTTAATGAGTTTTTAAATAAAATTTTTAATATATTATTAATAATTGTTTTATTAATTAATTGGGATTTTTTGGGTTTTCAAGGTTAAAGGTAACCATAGGAAGGTCAAAGGTCAATGTCGTCGACATCCAACATGGCGGACAGGATGGCCACCGGCCGACCGGAATGACAGAGCACGAACAGCTCCGACGCTCTGCGCCCCCACGCCCGTGCGCCAAATGCATCCAAATCCTTCTACTCCGGCACAATTCCCACATGCGAAAATCTGGGAGTGACTCCGCCGAAGATTCAACCCAGTTCGCATCGGTGGGAGGCGAGCAGGCTAAACGTTCAGCCACCGCGGCCCCTTGTTGGCCACGAAAAAAATGTGTAATTTTATATTTGTACCACATACTGTTCAACTTTTAAACATTATTAATTATTACTGTTTCTTCTCAAAAAAAATTAACGCACAGTTTTCGCATAATTACATGACAAAAATGACTACTTTGCTGTTTTATAAATATAAAAATTAAGGCAATTAACTTACGTACAGAAACGAGATTATTCACACTAAAAGAGAAGATAGCAAGAGCTACTTCAAGACGTCTATGAAATCGTACAAGGAAATGTTCTTGCAATTTAAAAAAAATGTCTGAAAATGAGGAAATTCTTCCATAGTTTTTATTCGTGGTTGCACTTGAATTTTTGTAAGATACTCTTAGCTAAGCATACCATAATATGAATTAACACAAAACCTTACAGTTGAACTTGTTAAATTTTCCGCAAATAGTTTGGTTTATTATATTGGTACATTATAAAACAGTATTTTTTTTTACTTTGGCATGCAGCAAAAAAAATTTATCTGCCGAACAATTAGTCACAGAAAATTTCTACAAGTTGAACAGCATGTAGTACAAATATAAAACAACAAAAATTTTTCATGGCCAATGCCCTTATAAGTTAGCTCTACACGATGAACTTCAACTGTTTTCATACAAACTTAAGTGTAATAGAATTATCGCCTGCGTACTTACTGAGAATAAAGTGCGCAATTATGTGCCGAATTTTAAAAAACCTATTACGGGCTCAGGCGATGAAGTAAATAAAGATTGGAGAATAATGAGATAGGAGCGTAATTTGTAAATGTCCGCCTACCGTGGCTGGGACAAGTAGCGTGCTGCTGTAAGGCTGTAACATGATTGGCTTCAGATAAACTACTGATTCCCCGCGTCAAATCCTTGCCGACGGTAAGTTTTTCAAGAACACTGATATAGCTAGCCCAAATAAACTGGTTGAAATATTTTGTTAAATATGAGGGAGTACGTTTTCAACGTAGTAATATCACAACAGTTTGTACAGGTGTACTTGGGGCGTGAACTTTCTGTTACAACGTCTTAGTCCACTTATTATACTTCACAGCTACAAACACTCTTAGCTAAGCAGTAACAACGTGTAAGGTAACACGAATGATGAGAAAGGTCTGAAGTTTAAATAAAAACGGTGTGCACGTGCAACGCTCGGAAGGTTCTAAATTCGACTACCACAAATGTGCCCCTGAAAATTCATTCGACCCCATGACTTCTTGGATAATGAACAGAATGGGGCAGAATCCGACAGACAAACTTTGCGAAGTGATTCCTTATGTAAAATCAAGTGGGAAAATATTGTTGTGTGTCGCGGGCCTTCATCGATCCCCTTGCCCAGTCCTGCCCGCGAGAACGGAGGAATGTTTGAAGGTCAGGCGAGAGATAATCCAAGAAAACGCGTATCCTGTTACGAAAAGCATGCCACCGCGATAAGCTTTTCGCGGCTCGCGTGCTCTTGACCTTCAGCTGATGGAATTTTTGCGTTTATCTACGGAATGTTCTCGCTTGATGACCTAGTTTCTCTGAGCGTAACTCGGGGTGCGGCGAACCTTCCAGAAAGGAGGACTGGTGTTATTTAAGCGCGACGGGCCCCCAAGCCGAGAGTTTATGAGGCGAGAGTTTGGGCGATTGCGCGACCGTGAGCGACAGAAGAGCAACGAATTGCGAGGGAAGTGACTAGCGGGAGGAAAGTCTGCGACTGTGTACATCGGTGCAGTGAAGAGTGCGACTGGCAGGCTGGACAATAGAGCTAGATACGTGAGTGTAAGACATTTCAAATGATAGCAACAGGCAGACTAAACATTTATTAATGATTAGTGTGGATTAATTGACTATAACCAAACAGAGACATTGAGAAGAACTTCAATTAGATTTGAGATTTACAGTAAATGGTATATAAAAAAAGTAATAGTGGAGATCTATTAATACTTTAAATAATAGCTGTGTGAATAAATTAAAAATCAAATTTAGTTCTTTTATTTTTATAAGACCTACATCCTTCATAAACTCGGATACGCCCCTCTGGCATCTGTGTAGAATAGCGCCGAAATAAACTATTACTTAGCTGTAAGGAAAAGAAATTCAACCTACTGCTTCTATTGTCAGTAACAAGCATGATGAACGAGTGGATATTGGCAGCTGCGTTTAAGCTATTAGGTGTGCTGCAAACTCATCGCACATTGCAGGTTGAAGGTTTTATATTACTTGCTGGTGACTTCCTAAATAACTATGAGAAATCAAGAAAATATGTTCTTCAAGAATTCTCAGCCGTCGCTCTTAATTAAAAGCAACGCGAATTGTGTAAGCGAATAATCACGCGCTTTCGGTTATTCGAAACTCGATCAACGTTGGATTTCTGAATGCGAGAATGAAGAAAGAAGGATAGAGAAATAATAGATGCTAGCACAATGGGAGTCTGGTTGCCCAAATTCTGCAGCGGGGTAGAAGTTGAACGAAGTAAGAAGAGAGACCAATTTCTTACTTTGAAAAGCTTTTCCTTCTGCTATTACGGAGGTAGCTGAATTTATTTTTTAAAAAATAATTGGCATGTTCTTTGTTGGCAGCGCAAGAAAAAGGATTCAGTTCCGGCTTGCTTAAACTCACTTTCACCTCAAGATTTATTTAGAGAGGAATTGAAATTCTAGAGCTGATTTATTTTCAATTTTTTAATCAACAGGCTAAAATTTATTTCGTAAATTTTTTTTAACTCTAAAAATCAGAAAAAAAATCATAATATATAGGTATTCATTACCGATATTACAAAATTCTGTATTTATATTAATATATTGGAAGGTGAACGATATAATTCTTGAAAACATCTGAAAACAGAATTAACTGAGAATATTAAAACTTTACACTATACATATTTAAATTTTTCTGTTTTCTGTTTTGAAACGACTACTTTCACTTTCCATTTTTTTTCACTTTGCCATTTTTTTACTTTAATGAAATATTTATAAAATCTTGACAATGAAAATAGTGTCAGTCAACGACTGTTTCAACTGCTGTCTTTTTTTATTTGAAACATTTGATAACATTGTTTAACCTTACATTATTCACAATATTGATGATTATCACATGGCTATTGGGTCACTGAAATGTAACTGCAATGAGTATCAAAGTGATAACGTTCGAGTTGAGTTTCCTAAGGACGGTAACACATTTGTACGTGGTCCTGAACGATATTTCAATTGGAAATTTAAAAGAAATGATTAAAGATGGAACAGCGAGCATGCTGACAAAGGGTAACAAAAAAATAACTGCAACCACCGCAAAAACATGATCATGTTATATTTTCTCTCCTGGAAGTAAACGGAATTGCCATCCTTATTTAGCATTGATACTCGTGGCATAGTGGCATACATGGATTAACGATGGATTATTAATCCGAATGACAAAACTTACGAGAGACGTTGCACTTCTGCAGCTTCTGATTGCGATTTTCCATACTGTCATTACAACAAGCACCTTCAACACGAACGAAAGTGGCTGACGTCGGGCAATGCTACGACATAAGAGTTCTGGCTGTGAATGAGTCACACTGTCCCTAACTGTCACCGGATATGATACACTTTTATCATATCGACAATCTAAGTTACAAAAGGCCAAACGTAGTCGTAAAGTGTACGAAATAATTACGTTTCATAAAAAAAATTATTAAAGGAAATTCAATACTTAAATTTGTTCTTTTAGAACAAACAGTTTAAAAGTATACTACAGATATAAATAGTGATTACCATACCACCTCCTTGTATTGTACAAATAATAATTTACCTCGTTCATACGAAGCAGGTAAATATCTGTGTCCCTCTAGGTTCGTTACACCTCACCTGCGGGAAGAAAAGATGCGCAGATTTCTGTCTAACCAGTTTTCTGGGGCTACTTGCGTATGGCAAAATCAAGAAGACATAAAAACAAAAAAAAACAAAAATCTGAAAAAAAGGCACCACGGAAATACAAGTAAATATAATTTACGTCTCCCGATATTGGATTTATAAGCAACACCAATAAACGATAATGCAACATAGTCGATAACAGGCATGTGTTATCGCAGCCGTGGGGAAAATAAAATGGCACCTAGCAGATGTAGGTCAACCTACATATTAATTTCATTTCCACGTAATAGGTAGTACAAAAGGCAGCGAGTGTTTGGGTTTTCTTCTACCAAAATATTGTATGTACGTAATATTCGAATCAGATAAACATAAAAATTGACACTGTCCAATGTAAACTGTCAATATGATGAAATCATGCTCTGCCCCGGCCGCCCTTTGTTGCCTATCTTCTCAAAGTGCAGCCTGACTTCCAATCTGTCAAAATACAGCCGCTATTTTTAGTAAGCGATTTTCTTGCAAACGGCATGGCTGAGGGTGTCTCGCCAAGGCTAACGTCGGGATACAGATATTAATTAATACGATAATTTTTCAACATACGTTTTCTTATGAACCTACAGCATAAGTTTGTAAGTATATATTATTGCATGAATGTTAGCAATTTTTGTATTACTGTACACAGGGTATACGTATATTTAGCGAAGCTTGAAGTGTCCCTAGCATGAATAATTTCGTAAGAAAAGAGCGTGGCACAGATTTTCGCCTAAAGTCTGGAATAGATGTGAACTATTGCTGCGTTCATTAGACTGTCATTAGCACTAACCTATTCTGATGTAATATCACACGCGACAGAGGGGAACACAGTCTTCTAGCGATGACGTGTCAACCTTGAATTTGCAGTTACTAGGTTTTCGAAACAGTAGTCAAGTGTTCAGGCAGTGTTGTTTATCGAAACTAATTATATATTGGAGGTAAATTAGATCATAATTAAAATTCTTTGTTAGAGAAAGTTGTTTAGCGTATTGGGAAATCAACATTTATTTAAGATTTACTCTATGTTGTGACGGCTTACTCAGCAATTTTTCTTTACAAAGTAAAAAAATTCTGTATCTGGATCTGAAGTACATTCACAAGTTAACGACTTGGTATTTGTTCACATACAACAAAAGCAGCACATACGTGGACAACGAAAAAACTTTGTACTGCTAATAGGCCGTCCACGGTAAGTGGGCACCTTTGGAAGCCCTGCTTAAGATCATGCTTTCTTTTCTATTGTATCCTTGCGTCATTTGCAAAATCAACAATACTGCTGGCCTGATCAATTTATTCATACCCTATCCGAGGAAACCCGTGAAATCGTTGTAGATGTGCTATTATAGAACATTCACGGTAACTTCCAACTTTTCTGAAGCCCTGCCAAAGTTCTACTTTCAGGATATTCTTCCTCCTCGTGCAAACAAACCTTAAACGAGTCTACAAAATTACACTAAAGGGACAACGCTCCGTATGCATGCGCAATCTGTGTTGTAATATTTTGCATAGAAACTATTTCTTACTAAGCATTACCAACCAACACATTCTCTGTGCTTCTATTCATACGAGATATTACAATTGATAGATAAAATATAAATAGATGTTCAATTTAATTAAAACTAAGGTACTTTCATGTTAACCCAAGTATAAAACACTTGTGATACATGGCATGTTTAGGAAACCAAGAAACATGTCATACATGGGGTGACTTTTCTAAGGTATCATTCAAAAAGTGTGAAGAAAACGCGAATAGACTATAATCACAAATTTATAAAAATTGCTAACCCATTCCATTTCGAGGATCGCTGAAGGCTTACTGGTGCTACCGCGCGCGCGCTCTCTCTCTCTCTCTATCTCTCTCTCCCTCCCCCCTCTCTCTCTCTCTCTCTCTGTAGCTACTGCTGTTGCTGAAGAGTGTCAACCAATTATTACACACTCTACGATCCTTCAGAAGATACAGTTTACGTGGGCGTCCGTGGATTTAGTCACGGCGTAATGTCTGAAAAATTACTATACAACCTCTACTTAAACAGCCCGTTCCCGACCATTTCTTATATTCTTCGGTGATTGCACTCGCGAACTTCTAATTGAATCCCCTGGCAACCACGAGCCTCACGAGCCAGTTTCAAACTTATTGAGCTTTTGATTCCGAGACACGTCTAAGCCCCGCGAAATTGCAGTGTACTTCTAGCTGACGATCATCTATACACTTGTAAGCCAATTACCAACTTCTCTTAAGACGGATAAATCCCATCCGCCTTGAACGTCTTTTTTTTCTACAAATATTTGTAATTAAATTTTGTGACCGAACATTAAAAATCAATGCTTGACATGGCATAAAATACTATTTGAGAGAATTTTTTTTTAATTCGAACGATTTAAATTACATCTGTGATTCCTCATGCATGACAAATATCATTAAATAATGCAGGAGCCTTTCATTGCTGTTACAGATGTGAAAATAATACGGGGGAGATAAAGAAGTCGGACTTCGAAATAACTATTAAGATGTTTGCTGTGCATTGAAAATCTTGGTTATTCAATAATTAACCTGGAATTTAAGTTATGGAGGAATATACGTAAATCCGATGACGGCGATATCTTCCCCTTACTGTCACGACGTTCACAAGACTCTTCAATCAATTAGAGGGTAGACTTTCTCCCTCCTTAGAAAAGTATCACGTATCTCTTTAGGCACGTATAAAAAAAATTCCTACAATTGCTGTGCTGGTAATGCTACAAAACTTGCGCAAGATCGGGACTATGTACTTCGTATCTCGTGTTATAAATTACAGTAAAACACGCATATAAGTATAATGCTCTGCTAAATTTTATATTGAACTATAGTCCCGCTCGAGGTAGTCACCTAATTGATTTTGCATTCGGAAGGGCACGAGTTCGATTCCCGGTTCGGCCATCTCCCGATTTCAGTTTTCACGTTGTTTCCCGAAATGACTCCACGCGAATGCTGTGATGGTTCCTTGCTATAGGCCATGGCCGATTTTCCTTCCCCGCGCCTGCTTCACAGAGATACCAGAGATACCTGCGTCAAAATTTCGTCATTACCCATATTACTTATTAAGTTGTGGTTGTGATATACTTGATGCGTATAAAAAATAAAAAACAAAAATAATATTGAATGGAATTTTTAAATGGAAAATCGTTTTACAACAGCTTATGTACCAAGGTTCTTTACCGCCATTACTTCAGCCGCTATCATGTTCGCTCACAAATAATTTATTCTCATATACAAGTCGTTTACAGAAAGTATCGCATACTCATAAAAACCATATTCTTGAAAATTAGAAAGAACGATTCTATAAAAAATATGCTCGGAAACATTTGCAAGTTGAAAGATAAGTTGTATTGTAGCTCATGTCTGTTGATGAGTAACTGCAGGAGTATTCCGATTTGTAAATTATCGCCATTCATTTAATTGTAAAACAACGGCGTTTATGTTTCTAGAGTGGGCATCGTTCCGTTGCATGCGTAACCAAGTCATTATAAACATGGATGGAACCAAGTAGGCATTTCTTCGTACGTTGTAAGTGATGTAATCTTTCTGTTTCAAGTGATTTCCCTTTTGTTAATATATGCGTGGTCCTCTCGACCGTCTGGCATATTACCTTTCGTTTCTATAAAAAAAATGTAAATTCTTAGTGTGCGCACAAACATTGCAGGTGGGTGTGTATAATGAATCTCATCAGCCAGGTGTATCTGCAAGAACACGCGAGTCTCTGAGACATGTGAATGAAAGATCCGAGGCAATATGTGATAAGTATATTGGGCACCTCTGTACACACATGCAAGCACCCGCACGAGACATACAAACAATAACGTTAGAAATGTTCAATATGTATTCTTTTTTCTATTATTTTGTTTACGATATACCGTCGTAGGAAGCGTAACGACAGCTTGAGATCTAAGGAAACTTTGGCTGAAGTCAGTAGTTGTTGCTGGGACCGCGGTCATGTAGTGGTTAGACTACTCGCCTCCCACATAGGTGAACCGGGTTCGACTCCCGGCGGGATCGCTCCCGGAATTTCGCATGTGGAAATCGTGCCGGGCGATGTCACTGGTCGGCGGGTTTTCTCGGGGATCTCCCGTTTTCCCCACCCTTTCATTCCGGCGCAGCTCCAAACCTCGCCTCGCTTCACTACCATCGCCTCTCTGGACATCGATGCTAAGGCTGTTGTCTGGTTTTAAAGCAGTGAGAATTTGGTATAGAGAATACATGTTAACGAAATACGGTTTTTCGGCGTTCCTGTTAAAGACAGATACATACCACCAGGGACTTTTTTGAGCAGAAAAATTCGTGATTCTTTGTTATCAAAGCCTTTTGTAACATGAATGTAAAAGCCTGTTTCCTGGAAAGATCGGAAAACTTAATATTTAAATAAAATTACTGAAAACTAAATTTGTTTATTTGCCTTGATACAGAGATTGAGAGTAACATTCCTCACACTTATGTTTATGTCTTCAAAATTGACTTAAAAGTACCGAATTTCACAAACATGTTTTTCCCTATATCAAATTCTGAACGAGGCCACAGCCGTAAGAGCTGCCCAAATCTCTTCACTCGCACACTCGCTGTAGTAGCGCCGCTGTAACTTAGGACTTGGTAGCTATGCCAATGGATGAGCCACTTCTCCCCGAGAGAGGAAACAATTCGACGACGGTGGTACGGTAGGTGGGAGGGAGTGCCTGCAGATTAGTCTGTCCGCCTGCCAGCTACCTGAGGTCGGTGCTCTGCAAGTCGTTCTGTCTCTTTCTTTCACTTGGGCAGGCGGAGCCAAGTCCGTCCTCAGGCCGGCGCGGCTGTAGTTGTCACTGTTGGTGACACACAGCCTGTCACCCGGGCATGATAGCCGGTGTTAATATCGCAGAGCCGGCCCAGCTGCTGTAGCGCCGGTACCCCCTACTCCACCGCAGTTATTAGAAGCCAGGGCCAAGTGCCCCCCACCCCGGGGGAGGGGGTTGTAGCAGGCCGTTGGACGTGCTGCGAGGTGAAGGGTCGCCAGAGCTAGGAGGCTGCCTCGTCAAGCAAAGGGCCACGCCGTATCGAGCGACTCACCTGCACCGCTTTCAGCGTGATTGCAGTGCTCCGTGCGTGCACTCGCTTCCAGGAGTGAAAGGGAACATGGACTCGTGCGCGCTGGGCTGTAGCCACTCTCCGTGTTCCAATATTTGACTGTTTCAGCCTACTCTCCGAAGGGAAGAAAGGCTATGAGATCACTTTCTTGTCTGTGTGTGTGCGTATGAGGGAGACTGTGTGTGTGACACTCTCCTCCCTAAAACCGTTTGAACACGTGAACCGAATTTCACCAAACTCGAGACAAATTTAGTAATTATTAAGAACATCTGACATATATAGCTTTCGACCGTACCCAGTACTTACTTTCAAAATGGCGAATGTTGAAATTTATGGTGCTATTTTTTATCTTCGGAACCAGTCAACCGATTTCAACAAAAATTTCGTGTTTTGACCAGCATTGGATTTAGTGATATGGATATTGTTGTTAGTCCGCCGTTTTGGACGATGACATCATGTGTAAAAATTAAGCTTCAATGTAATATATCGAGAACTACTCAACTGATTCTCGCCAAATTTGGGATGTACGTACTGCTACGGCAGGCTATGAAAAATGTGTTATTTAAATTTATAAGCATTTATTTAAAAATGGCGACCATACACATATTTTAGGTTTATTTGCTATATCTACCATGCCGTTCTTCTACTTTCGATCAAATTTGATATGCTTAAAGTACATAGTAGAAGCCTCATACACGTTAAGAAATAACTACATTTATCAGCCATTTTGTAAGATAGCGCCACATAAAGAAATTAATTTTTTAAGTCATCTCGAGAAACACTTCACCAATTCCTATTAAANCACTTTCGATCAAATTTGATATGCTTAAAGTACATAGTAGAAGCCTCATACACGTTAATAAATAACTACATTTATCAGCCATTTTGTAAGATAGCGCCACATAAAGAAATTAATTTTTTAAGTCATCTCGAGAAACACTTCACCAATTCCTATTAAATTTGGCAGTTAATTAGTACTGCGACAGATTAAGAAAACTGGTATGATGTAAGTAAGTCACACAAAATTTTTTTTAAATTGCGGCCACTTAACCATTTAAGTTCAGTATGCTAAATCATCAAAACAGTTTAAGCAATTCCAATATAGCCTTGTGTGCTGGATATAAATATGTTATACGGATATAAATGTGTGTCGACACGGGGTATCTTTTGTCCGCCAATTTGTTAATATAAAGTCATACGAATAAATTAATAAAGTTTTATGTAATATCTCCGAAAACCATTTACCTATTCTTACTAAATTTGGCAGACAGGTAGTACTGCGGCAGGTGTTGTAAAATTGCATGATTTAAGTAGGTGACACTTATTTTCAAAATTGAAGGTATATAGCTGTTTTAGCTTAGTATGCTATAGCGTCGAAACCATGTAATCAATTTCAATATAATTTTGTATAACGGCAGTGTATGTATATGTGTGTGTGTGTTACAACAACTGTAAAATGTCAACGCAAAGTCTCATTTGTTCTCCATTTTTTAAGATAGCATCACATAAAAAAATTAAATCTTCTCCGGAAGAAAACAACATAGTTCGACCAAATTTTGCAAACAAGTACCACTATGAAAGTCCATGTAAAATAATATGTTTCGAGAGGGTCTTGCGCTTATGTTTATACATTGTTGCTTAGTATGTTATACCTACGAAAATTCGAAACAAATTCCAACTAATCTTTATATGCTGGCAGAAACTATTACAACCATCAAATTGGTCTATACAGAACCTCATTTTTCCGGCACTTTGTAAGATAACCCCACATGAAAAAAAAATGTTTTTATCAAATCTTGGGAAAGAGTGAACTGATTCTTATAAGTCTTTGCGAAGAAGATATATTATGGTAGGAAATTTTATTTTATATGTTTTAAGTGGGCCAGGTACTTATTTTCACGATGGCGGCTACATAAATATTTAAGTGTAGTATACTATATCTAAGAAACTATTTAATCAATTATATCATAACTTGTTTACTGGGAGTATCCATTGCAATTATCGAGTGTGCTAATACATAGTCATTTTGTTCTCTTTTTTTTTTTTTGGAAAATGAAAAAAAAAATTGTGTTTTACAAGTGTTCCAGTGCTTATTCAGCGCGTTGATCCCTCGATAAACAATTCTTCTGGCGTTTTGTTTAACCATTCATGCACCGTCTGCTGCACCACATCGTCAGATTTGAAACATGCACCATCATAATGTGCTTTCGTTCTGTAATGAAGTTCAATAGGTCTTGGTGACTTTTTCAAAGTATCAGTAACTCTTGTTTCTTATAGAAAGAGCAATAAATGGTGTAATAGAAACGATGTTACATTTGCAGCACGTATGCTATAAACCAGGTTCACGGTAATATTAACTTTTCCACAATTTCACTGCGAGCCATGTTCCTCTCAGATAGTGACCTGTCCCGTCTCAGAATGATTCTTAAACGGGGTATTTTCAACTTAAAACACCACCGATGAATCATGTAACACCCGTATCATTTAAACCGTTAACAGGCCGCTAAGTTTTGATATAATATTTAGCTACTGGATTTGTTAATGTACACGATAATCTACAGTGTGTGATTATATATTCCCCTTCCGTTATATCGACTTTCAACCCTATACTTAAATATATTCACTTGTGCATGAGCTTTTTATATTACAACTAGGTGGTTTTATGTGGTTGCGAATTATTGATAGTCCCATGTTTTGCAAAATCAAGTTAAATGTTAAAGTGTCACTACTAAAAAGTAATAAAACATATAATATTGTTTACTGGATATTTTTAATTTTACAGGACACTGTATACATATTTTGTCGGTAGCGTAGAAAAATCTGTTCCCTAGGTATGTTTCACGGTAATTTGCTTTAAGTGTATGCAACACGCACATTCGTTACCGCAGTTTATTAAAGAAATTGCTTAAGCTGCTGGTTCCCCCACTTGGCTGGATTGAGATGTGTAAATGTTACACTTGTAGCGTGGCTGATTCAATTCACTGTACGTTGACAAGACGTGACAATATATTTCTTGGAAATATCTAGACGTTTTAATATTTCTCAAGAAACATAATAAGGCTTCTTCGTCATCGTTTAATTTAAGTATTGAATTTTTTTTTCCCTCCAGTTTTTCGCACTAAGAACGTATGAGAAAGAATTAATTTCGACCGATTATAATCGTCGGTGGCAAAATAATCTCTTCCGATGCGAAATTAAAGTCACGCCAATCCATCTGCTGCAAAGGTGGGGGTTGGAGGGAGGAAAGGGAGGTTAACTGTTTGGCGCCAAATAGAAAGGAACTTTAAAAAAATAAGTGCACACAAAGTAAGATAAAATAAGGGAGTTGAAGCGATGTAAAAAAAAAAAAAAAAAAAAAAAAAAAGCCCGCAGAAGTGAAAGATGGCCAGGCGAGAACCTATCGAAATAAAGTTTTCGGAAGGCAAAAAAGAATAACGATTAGAGATCAGACCGGAGAGAATCGGAGAATTGCAGGCGTTGGTGAAGGAGAAAAAAAAANTCGTCTTGCAAAGCCATTTTGGAAACTGCGCCAGGCGGAAAATGGGAACGGAAATCGATGAGACGCTGCGCGTCGCGACGCGGAGAGCGGAAGGAAGGAAGCGGACAGATGTGGACGGACCGCCATAAGCGGTGCAACTGGACGGCGCACCAACTGCCGAGCTGTGAGATCGCAGCTACACGCACTGCTATTGCGCAATGAAACAGAACAGAAGGTCGGCGGAGAGAAAAATATTCAGATATTAAAATTGTAGCCGGAACAACGTTAGCTACCAATTTATTGTTATGAAAATTGCAGTTGCAAATAAATATTCGCATTAAAAATTTAAAGAAATTAAGAAAGCACAGGTTTTGGCAGCTCTTAAAAACAATGTCTTGATAGCCGATAAGTGTGAAGCGGGGTGGGTATAGAGCAGCGCCGGAACTCAAGGGCAGGGGAAACGGGAGATCTCCGAGAAAACCCGCAAAGCAGTGGCATCGTCCAGCACGATTCCCACGAGCGAAAATCCGGGAAGCGACCCCGCCGGAAATCGAACCCGGTTCCCCTAGTCGTAGTGACACGGCGGCCTCCAATTAAAGAGAAGTTAATTCTAAAGATTCCATTATAAGCATTAAGTTTAAAATTAGTGGAAAACTGCGCTAAAGCAAGGAGGTTCTAGTTCCTCTCTTGTTGAAATATTTCTGATTTTTAAAACTTTATGTGTCGTCTGCAGTCTAATCTTTTGTAGAAATTAAACTCTCACTTGTTGTACCTCATTTATCTGGCAGGGTCTTCAATCCATAAAAACGGAGTTCTTTCGGAAGAAAGGTATATACAATTACCAAATATGGTCGTGTGACTATATCTCTTTTATTCCTTTATTTATAATATAATACGGGAGGTGTTAATTCTGTCAGATTTCAGTACACGTTTACGCGTACTGCAAGCTTTATATGCGTATATTTTGATCAGAATACGTCCTGTTTAATGAGGTAATTTCATATGAATATCTTAAAAAAGTTGCTTCGTTGTTAGTTTTCCCAATTTTTACCACTCGACCAACTGAGAAAAAAAAAGGGGGGGGGCTAGCATTCTAAACTAACATAAAAGCATACATTCAAACGCGGTTTAGATAATCATAGTGAACGTTGAGCATCGTGGTTGGAAAACAACGCCTTGGCAACCTCGGTTTCGGAGGACGCCATTTTAACAATAAACATTCGACAAAAAATATATCTAAAAAATAAAATTCTTAAGAAGATTCGCGTTTTTCTAAATTAATTTCTAATGAAAATGGGAGCTGAACTTTTTAAATGTTACGAGTTCGACAACTCCGTATATTTTTTAAAAGAATGTAGTGTTAAGAAGTTGCAACTAAAACCAATCAGAGCCATTTTAACAGTTTTCAATGCGGTCGCTAATCACTTCTGGTTTGTTTTCTTACTATGTAGACTAAGTTAAATAGTCGAACTTGATAACGGCATGGCTTATCTAAATCTATTTGTCATAAATATTGGTAAATTCCAGTACAGCAACTTATTTCCGGTATGCGTTTCTGGAAGTATGTACACACATGAAATAAATTATGCGTCATTAAACTAATCAATAAAAAATTTGTTTTCCATTATGAGTATTATGATTTTATTGCTTATTACCGTGTAAGCTCTATCGATTACAGGACATCACACCTTTGATATTTGAAGTGAATTAGGTTATGACAAAACTAAAGTTTGAAATAATGTTAGAAACACTTCCGTGGGAAATTTATTTACGAATATTGGTTCGGCAGTAATTAAAGAATTTTCTTCGAAGTTTTATATCGTCGTGGAAAATATCTTAGATTGCAGTAGCACCTCATAAATCGTTGTACAATATCACAACTATTTCCGATGTGGCTCGCGTGAAGTAAAGTTCAGAGTTCCAGGCGAGAGCAAGGTCAGGACGAAACGCGTGGTCGTAATCAAGTAATTATTTACTGGAGCTGTACCAGAATGTTAAACATCGAGAGGTCCGCCAACATCGAATGCCAACAACAAGAAGTTTCACATCCGCGCCTGGTAGTACGGCCACTTGATTCCTACTGGCGAACGGTCCCCAGAGAGCATTCAAACTTGCGTGGATTCGCAATTTGAAGTCTCCCGCCTACTTGCAGCTTTCCCCTGCCCCCCCCCCTGGACGAGACGGAGATGGGCGGCAGCGGTAAGGGCGACACTGCCACGCGCGTCTAGTGCGCCATCGCCGCTAAGCGCAAGACTCTGAACTGGCGTGCAGTGTTCTCGTCGTGCTCCTTACACCCGTGGCACTCAGCGGTGTTGGGAATTTTACGAGTAACAATTGTCGACAACATTCTTGTGTCCTTTACAAAAACTGCCAAATTTAATTTTAATTTCGAGGTGCTGATTACGAATGTAGCAATAAAAATGAAATACCAGCTCTAGCTTTTATGATACACAGCGTAAAATGGATATTTCCAAGATGAGCATGGCGAGCGGTTTCATAAGGATATCTCAGCAATGGAGGAAAGGTATAAAGGAAAGTGGAGTCCTTCCATGTTAGCAGACTACTGTTGGACTGTCACCAGGGACGCTCCGGAGGTCGCCCACAAACTGCAAGCAAAGGGCCAGCGCGCCAACAACAGACGTTTTAGATTCCAATCCTAAGCCAGATAATGTAGATAAACTTTATATACTTGACTAAAACTCCTGAAAAATATTTTTTCATTAAACAGTCGTGTTAAATTTAAATTTCAACAAACAAGTTAGTTTTTAATTTAATTTTAATTCAACTGTAATTTTGCAATTCTGGAAAGCTGTGTTTCACAAACCAGAGCGAAGTAAATATTTTCCTGGTTATATATAATCTTCTTAAATTTAAATAAATGTAAAAATTAAAATATAAGTTCGGATATAAATTTTTGTTACAAGTTTGTTGGCCAGTGTAATTACTCAGAAATTAGATTAAGTTGCGATTTATGTCTCAGAATGGGAAGTGAATATCGATGGCTGCTGTACGTGGGTTGGTTCCGTGATGTGCATGTGTTTGGTCCTAGGCTCGTTTCAAAATTAAAATGTATTCTTTTAGACTCGACCAAGTGTCCCAATGTTGGAATTTTTTGCGGCACTGCTTACATATGGCGAGCTTGATTATCTTTTATTCCAGTTTCGTGACGTAGCTCTACAGTGTGCAAACTCGATGCGGAGCGATAGCAGAGAAAAACCGTTATTTGCTTCTACTAGGTTGGTAACGACTTTAGGTAATTGTGGTAAATTTTCTGACACCTCTTGCTGAAAACTCCTCAAGTCAAAAGGATCTATAGACCGTGCTTTCGCAGTCCCTATACATGCTGAGTGTCGGGCTCATGCCAGCTTCTGCCCTTTTGCTCCACGCGAAGTTTCTGTCCTCGCTCAGCTGGCCTTAGGGACACATGCGTTATCATTTGACAGATGTACCGTCCCAGTCAAACTCCCCGCCTGGCGGTGTCCTTGGGTCGGTTCACGCGGGGATATGTGCAACCCGAGCACACGCCACAACGCCACAAGGACAAAGGACGAAGGACGAGTTCCCTTGAACGCTTGGTGCCAGAAAGCCTGGGACGAGGGGCATGAGAAGCCCAACATCACGCGCTCCGCTCAACCAAGTAAGTAAAGAAACTTTGATATTTACTCCAGAAGTTATAATTGCACAAACAACAAAGTTGTACCACCTGCTTCACTTGTTTCTAGCACATAAAATATTCAGTTTAATGATCCATGGCCTACTTAAACCTAGCCACCACTCTGCGATAACGACTAATACATTGTGCACATATTTGTTTTAATTAACTTTCGCTTATAGCCCATAAAGGATTCCATTGCGGTTAAATGCCCCTACTGGTGGTAATATACTGGCAATATTATTTGCTTGACGACAGTAGAATACGCATTCTCGTCGCANTTAAATGCCCCTACTGGTGGTAATATACTGGCAATATTATTTGCTTGACGACAGTAGAATACGCATTCTCGTCGCAGTTGAGTCAGCATGTTGAGAATGGGACACTGATTTTATTAGATAATAATGTTGAGGGGATTTGTGTGGCATATCTGAAAGTAAAAGTTTTGTCGAACACAGACGAATTATAAACTAGCTACCAAAATATCAAAGCAGTGACATATGGAATAAAATTTATGACGAAAACTATTTTTCGTAGTGTCAATAAAATGTAAGGTTTAGTGCGTATAGATGTTTCAACTATATTTTTTATGAATCTGCACGTATACAGACGTTTGGTTCTTAATATATAAACATATATAATTTTAAAATATATATTGTTTTCAATTTATGTTACTTAAAATTAAATTTTCTCTTGTAAACTTTTAACTTTAACTTTGTAATTAAAATAAACAATCACATCCAAGTAATCTTCTACATAACGCGAATGCAACCACAGTTTCAAATTTTAGTTACCTGTATGAAAAGAAAATATACCTCCAATGAGATTCTATGTTCGTCTTAATGTGTGTAAACAAACTAAAAACAATACTTTAGCTAATATAGGCATAAGATTAGGTTCAGTCTTTTAATGCCGCACTGGGGTATAAAAAAATATATATTAACAATAAATATAATTCATAATTCCAAATTTAAAGCTCGAGGTTGCACTCAGAATTACAATCAGCTTTGTATTTATGTACAATTTTTATTATCAACTACCCCTTGTTACCGGCAAGATTGCCATAAAGGAAGCTTACATTAAAACCAGAAAATGAATACAACAAATTGCAATTATGTGCAGGTGAGACTCGAACCCATGAAGTTCCTATTTTCCATTCTGAACCTGTTTATAAGCGCGCACTGCCAATGTTTCATTATAACTGCGGAGTAATAAAACGCATCCAGTGATTAACAAGTGGCATTCAACTCTCCAACACTGCAAAATTTTACGCCTTACCGAATGATTCTCTCCATCTGGATACAGCTGTGAATCTTAGCAACACAACCGGATTCAAGGCGCTATTTCAGAAACTTGACAATGATGGGATGGTTATGAAAAGGTGTAATAAATCAGGTAAAACTATGACCACTCCTTCCCTTGCATTATGAACAGTTCTATCCAGTGTTCACATTAATCAGTCGAAAAGACCATCGCATAACGATAACTTAACTATCACTTCCTGAAGTTCTGCGNCGCATAACGATAACTTAACTATCACTTCCTGAAGTTCTGCGACGTTAATTGTTTACTTATTTCCTTGCGACGTCCATCAGATGAAAAACTACGTATTTTTTCTGGGTTTTTTTTTTGTACTTGGGTTGACATACGAGGTTGTTGAATGGTTTAGACAAGNCGACGTTAATTGTTTACTTATTTCCTTGCGACGTCCATCAGATGAAAAACTACGTATTTTTTCTGGGTTTTTTTTTGTACTTGGGTTGACATACGAGGTTGTTGAATGGTTTAGACAGGTTATTTGTATTCACAATAAGGGAGTGTTCTAGTCAGCAACTGACGGTACAGGCCACTATGAAGTATGGAAACAGTGCGCACGCCATTGCACTTCCGAAATAAATTCCGTTATTTCATCGTCAGACGAAAATGTCATGGAAAAACTACCGTCGAAAATGCTGGAAAGCGTCGAGAGATTGCAATGACCAGCTGAATTGTTTAACATGATCACAGCTATTTAGAGCACGGTCGCTGTTCACACAAGCTCATTATGAAGTAATAC
The DNA here is from genome assembly GCA_002778355.1 of Clitarchus hookeri. Lineage (NCBI taxonomy): Eukaryota > Metazoa > Arthropoda > Insecta > Phasmatodea > Phasmatidae > Clitarchus > Clitarchus hookeri. The sequence continues at coordinate 158,048 of NQII01003986.1, forward strand.
TTTGGAGGATGTATGATCTTAAAAACAGAGCTGTTACTTAGAGTTTCAGCTCTCTCATTTTTTTGTGCTAGAAAATGTTACTCCATTGCACAAAAGTCAAAATTTCCATTCTCCTCTGCGACTGAAAAATTTTTTCGTTAACACTGTGAAAATCAATCTAATCCATTAAAGTGAACAATATGATAATTTTTAAAATGTAGAATAAGAATAAAATTCCAAACATTAAAAAAACAATTTTCACGTTTTTATTGCTATAACGTCCGAGGAACTGCAATCACTCTTTGGGTGGGTTTTAAAACGAGAGACCCTAATAATACAAACTGGAACATTGTTTTTTATATAAGGTTGTATTGTAAATGTTGTGTACATTCTCGCTTGCAAAACAAGGAGCCTTAGTTTATTTTTTTTTAAGTCAATTGTATAAACTTTACGCGCAACAAATTATTTGGTTTCATTCGAAAATGTAAGTATTACAAACGTAAAGTTTCGAGTGTCTGAATAGAAATTGCAATGTTTCTTAGAACCCCCTCTCTTTTAATTCGTCAAGACGTCTGTCTCGCGAAGGATGTATATTTTCTCCAGCAGACGCAAAACAAGAGGCAGCTCAAGTTGACAAGTGTAACTTTCTGGACGATGGCAGCGAGTTTAATTAGACAAAGCCCGACAGTCATTAGCGGGGAAGATATGTCCCGCTTGTTACGTGGGCACGAATATTAAGACAAAGAGCGCTGGCTCCGAGACATTAAAACAACCTTAACTTCGTTATCGTCTGCTTTCCAGTACGCACAGTCACAAGAACACGGGGCTTGGCTGACAGAGTAAATGACAATATCTTTGCGTGAGTAAAAACAAAACCATGCTACATTATTAGTTCGCCCTATTTATGTGTACTCTAGAAAATTACAAAACAAAATTTTTTTGTGGATTAACGTTGGGCAACATACATTTTATGTAAAAATACGGAACAACTTTTTTGAATGAATACAATGCCACTTTCTTGTCTTTGATAAAACAGTAAGGTTTTTCATGACCTGGGAACTTAATATTTAAAATATTTTTAGGTGGATACATGTTGCGTCAATGTTGAGAATAGACGTTTGGAAACTGGCGCTAATTAAGTTGGCTCAACATTGTGTAACTAAAATTTCGCCAATAATGGTAAATACCAAATTTCTGATGGAATAAAACTATAATGCCGAGTGATAGTTAAAAAGCAATTTTTTTGTAAACGCACAAACGATGTCTTATTTAAAATCGACTACATTGGGTATGTGTTGGTTACCTGCTGGAAAACACACTGTCGACCTCTCGTGAGTGATGTGCGCAAGTCGATACCCGCCACGTCGAAATCGACGTGCATCTTCTCTCTACCGCTGCCGCTTCTTCTTGCCTCTCGATCAAGTCGCACTTCGCGTCATTACTACACACCTGCGAGATTACCCTTATCATCGCCTGTTTGCGGTTGATTGAGCACTTTTGAGGGCCCTGCCTAACATATACTTTTCTCCTACTACCCGCCTCCCTATTAGGCGAACCGGGTTCCATTCCCGGAGGGGCCGCTCCCGGATTTCCGCATGTGGGACTCGTGCCGGACGATGCCGCTGGTCGTCGGGGTTTTCTCGGGCATGCAAACAAACACTATGCACAAGCGCGCGCAGCATTAGGCACTCGGGGTGCAAACCACAAAACGAAGGTCCATTTTTACGAGATTTAAACTACAAAGTAAGAACATATTTAAACATATTCATTACAAATTGCCAATGCTACTTGGCAAGATTCATTTTTTTTTTTATCTTCCTCATGACATGTTGCAATGCGGGGTGCCGCCGCGCGCCTTCCCCCCCCCCTTTTTTTCGTACTCCTATGACAAAATGCAAGTATCACATATAAAATTGTATTTATTAGTTATATACTACATTGATACGGAAGAAATTACCCTTCTCTAAAGTGCATGAAATTTATTAATGATGAATTAATTTTCTTACAACCGTAACTTTCCCATGGATTTGTTATTCACCGGTATAAGACATTTTTTAAGTTCGAATAACAGTTCTGCATCAGAAGAAGAAGAAGATAGTAAACCAAGGTGTTAGTTTCACCGATAAAGTATGTATTCATTTCTCGATTTTAAACTGCAAATTTAAAGGTGTATTGTTATACTAAGACTTAAGGGCAATCTTAATTGATAGCTTTGAATATTATTAGTTTATATAAAATCAAATCCTTTAGTTATGACTGTAAGTAAAGTAATTCTGGATAAAACCCCTAACTAAACAAAATGGAATCATAAAAGAGATTATATTTNGTTATGACTGTAAGTAAAGTAATTCTGGATAAAACCCCTAACTAAACAAAATGGAATCATAAAAGAGATTATATTTAAAAAAAACAATGAATATTTAGATTTACCCTTAAATAAGAGCAGCAATATGTGCAACTAATTTCTATGCAAAATAGNAAAAAAAACAATGAATATTTAGATTTACCCTTAAATAAGAGCAGCAATATGTGCAACTAATTTCTATGCAAAATAGTGGCGCATACTAAATAGTGTTCAAGTAATTTAATTTAAGTATAAGAGTGGTTAAACAACGAAAGCGACAGGCCACCGGGTTCCGTGGGTTAACTCTGATATTGGGGTATGTATAAAATTCATAAAACCTGAAGAGGACTGGTGGACCAAAATGTTTTATTTACCAACTTGTCGCAACTAGTTTTTAAGTGTGCTTATCGATATTTTTAAGATTTAAAGAATATAGTATTGCAATTTTTGTATAGTTAGATATTCGCAGCCATCATTAATCTCCGACTACTGACGGAAGATCATACAGAATTATCTTATTTATTAACTTTTTTTTTCGTGGCCAGCCAAAAGTCAGACACGAAACATTTTTCTTTTCACCCCCGCGACCATGCCCTTTATGGGTAGTGCAAGAGTATAAGTATTTCCTTTATCATTACGTTATCTATCTTGTAACTTTACTTCTTTTGGCTCTGTCGGGCCACGTAATTTTAACTTTTTGGTTTTTATTACTTTGTTTATTATTATTGTATATGATTAAAAACTGTGTTTTGCTTTACCGCCAAGTTGCTCGGAGGGTGTGTGTGGCGCGGTTGATCCTGCCATCCATCCTGAATCTCCTTGCAGCCTGGGGGTTATTCTCTTTGCTTTAATGTATATATTTTTACTCTTCTTTTATAAGCCATTGTATAGCAGCTCTACAATATGTTAACTATATCCATCCCTTCGTTAGGCAGCAGCCGGGAGAGTGGGGGTGGGAGCTTTGGACGCCTTTTTGACCCCCCTCGCCAAACATATGCCTTCCTTCAATCTGGATTCTCGTCGTTTCATTGTCGTGTTCCATTGCAAAATCCGTATAATTTCCAGTCTCTATTATCCTGGTTCCTTGCTTAGGTCCTTGTTCCTCCGTTTTCGTATTCCTTGCACTTGCCAGGTCTGTATCACGTCTTCTAATTTCTTCAGAGTGGGGAGCAACCCCTTCCCCCACACCCAAACTCATCAGTTGCCTTCTGACGAATCCTTTGCACTAGGATTACCCAAGCTGTGTAGTGGGTTCGCTCCCACTACAAAAATTATATGGCGGTTTTACATTTGCCCAATTAAGTTGAGCAAATCCTCTTCCGGCACCGAAGATTTTATAGCGGTTTTATTTTTCAGTGGTATCATTTTCAGGGGAGTATCTTCCATTTCAGTGAATTATTTTGTATCCTTACCTTGCGTGTTCCTCCATTATTTTTGCCTTTCCCTCTAACTTACGACACATTGGTCAGAAAATAATGAAGCCAGCGAATAATTAACAATGTAATAAGGTATATGAGACTATTATTCAGATCTTAATGTTCCAAAAATTTTGATGCGCACTATGAAAAACAAGTTGCGACGTCGAGTTGGTAAATATAAGACGTTGGCGCACCATTCCCATTAAGTAGAATTGTATTTTTTTTGGGTAAATGTGATGAATACCGGCGAAAACAGAAAATAAAACGTGGTTCAGAATGTAAATTAGAATGCCGAAAGACTTACTCTTTCGCCAGATTCACGGAAAGAAGTCTTTTGTGAGGGGGGGGANAGAATGTAAATTAGAATGCCGAAAGACTTACTCTTTCGCCAGATTCACGGAAAGAAGTCTTTTGTGAGGGGGGGGAGGGGGAGAGAAGTTAAGTGAACACCAACAATAATTTACATATTTATGTAAAACTACAAAATAAAATACAAAGCAATTTTTTTTAAAAGAAAAATGTCGTATAGGGGAAACAGTTTACATGAAATTCCTAAAAACGAAAACAAAAATATGCAAAAAATTTGNAGAATGTAAATTAGAATGCCGAAAGACTTACTCTTTCGCCAGATTCACGGAAAGAAGTCTTTTGTGAGGGGGGGGGAGGGGGAGAGAAGTTAAGTGAACACCAACAATAATTTACATATTTATGTAAAACTACAAAATAAAATACAAAGCAATTTTTTTTTAAAGAAAAATGTCGTATAGGGGAAACAGTTTACATGAAATTCCTAAAAACGAAAACAAAAATATGCAAAAAATTTGTAAAAAGAAGTTAGGTATTATTCCGAGAGATGATCATCTGAAACATTTCAAGCATTTATCTCAAATGTTAAGGGAATAAAATCACTCCAGAAACCTAACCCCTAAGACATAACCCACGCGCTTGTCTGGGTGTCTTTAATCAAGGATTAGTAAAGAAGAAAAAAGGCAAGATTCATTGAGAGATGAGAAATAGATAGTCGTTGAAATTTCTTTTCGAATCTATTATCCTGTATGAGCATTTGAACAGATCCCGGCTGTTGGAAAAGGTGTTTCCGTTTCTGATATTAAAAAAAGTTGTTATTGATTAATACATGTATAACCTATGGAAGAACTCAAACATGTGACATTAGTCTTTTCCNAGATCCCGGCTGTTGGAAAAGGTGTTTCCGTTTCTGATATTAAAAAAAGTTGTTATTGATTAATACATGTATAACCAATGGAAGAACTCAAACATGTGACATTATTTTTTTTTCCAAGATATCTCTGTCCATAAACCCGTAACAAAACAATTCCGANTTTTTCCAAGATATCTCTGTCCATAAACCCGTAACAAAACAATTCCGACAATTCAGTATTTCCGGAATTTTTAATTTTTTAACCATGTAAATTTTATTGCATCCTTCCATTATGTACAGTTAAGAATTATCCTGTTTACACAAAACTCTCAATTAATTGACGAGACTCTAGGGGTGGGAGAGTAAATAAAAATTTCGTTCGTAAATCCAAGCCCGGAAATGTAGATGTTCTCTGCCAGAGTGTGCCGGAAATACGGCGCTCAGTGCCAGCAAAAAATCGCGGTGTACTTGTGTCGGGACAAAGCCGTGGGTTTTATGAGAATACGTATGCATTAGCTATAGTAATACTTTATTTTGGATAAGGGGATGAAATTAAGGTAAAGGTTGTTCACGAAAATGTGAGCATATTTGAAAACAAAGATGCTTGGCACATATCGTAAGTAGAGAATGTCGCTGTCACAATCCCCCTCGCCCACCAATTATCCTACCCGCGAGCGCCTCCAAGTTGACACGTGACGCGGGACACATGGACAACCAGGACAGGTCAACCCAGAGGACGGATAGTCAGTTACACGTGACGTTGCAGCGCGCGACCTCATCCCCCACCCTTTAGCAAGCCCCGTGAAATTTTTACACGCCAAGAAATGACGAGATAGTAGGGTGATTTCCGCCCGACGCCAAAAACANCACCGTATGTTTTGTACTGCGCCCTCGTCCCACCTCCCTCCCCCAACAAGGGAGACATGTGTAGGAACTTAGGGAGGGAGGCAACAGTTACCAGAGTTACATAGGACGAGTAGTTTCACCATACCCGGATACGAGTCAGTCAGTCAAGTCAGTCAGTCACCAGTCACCCATCAGTCAGTTACAATAACACACCGAGAAGGCAGAGTCGAGTGGTGAGCTCCGACGAGGAGCGCCATGTCGAGAGAGTGGGAATAGTCCAAAGCAGCCCCGCGCCGAGAATGCAGAGGCTGGGGTGGTGGCCCGCCAATGGTCACCTCGCCGGGACGTGGTAGGGAGGTAACGAGTCAGTACAACCCTACGCCGCGAACAGGAGCGAGTGGTGAGCTTCAACGAGAAGTGCCATGTCGATAGGAAGTCAGCTGCGTGCAACAAGCCAACCACAATAAGTCAGGGGGCCTGTAACAGGGGTCATCCAACTCACCAGATCTCATCTACTGCCGGAATGTATCCGGGCCACCCAACTCACCAGACCTCAACTGCCGGAACCACTACCCCGCAACAAGTACAGATAAGTAACAACGTCATCACTCAGGGACGTGTCCTGTCACCTAATGCCCCCATTGCGTCGGAAACGTAATCAGAACATTGTAATCAGTATGAGTAAATTCTCGGCACAAGTATGTATAAACTCTCGGAAAAGTTCCGGGAATGTATGAATAAATTCTCGAGCAAATAAACAGGTTAAAACCAAGACGTAATGAAGCATTGTTTTATATACCCTCAACCTTCAAGGCACCTTATAGTCTGTGCCATTGAACATTAACTTAGAACCCTAGTATCTCACAGGTGGGGAATAGCGTCAACAACCTTAGAAAGAAGTCACTACTCCTACCTGCGTATATTTTAACGGGCGCACTGAGTGGCATGCACCCAGTAAAGTTAATAACGATGGAGTGAAAGTAGCTCCATGTCTTAACGTCGAATTAAAAGTGTTAGGTAACCATTTGTGATTACTTAAATTATTTACTTCGGTATCTGTTTTTTTAATGCATCTAAGTGTAAAAACAAGCAGATTTGTAAAAAAAATTACTTTTCTAATAATTTTAGAGTTAAGCTTGACCGACGGATTAATAAAGTGATGATGAGCATGGCGGTGTTAATTTTACATAACGCGGAATATTACACAACGTGCCTACAAGTATATCTTAAGCAGGACTTTCAAATGTGTTCAGTTTACCGTGAACAGCCTATAACGAAATTTATACTTGGCTGTTGTGGTATAAATCGACATGCGTGGGCGAAATCTTCCGTTCGGCACGAAAACCAGCACGCTATCACATCAGAGTCGCGAGATATAATGCCCGGAAAATTTACGCTCAAACCCAAAATTGCCGCGAGTCGCAGCATGCCCCCACCCGTGTCTCACGACATGCGCGGCGACAACTCAGGGTCATTCTCGCACCGTAGTCTTATACCCGATCTAACGAGACCGTATTTAATTCAATCGTGTCATTGTTCAGGAAGTTATAGTGTCGGAATGTATCTCCCTGAAAACACCATGTCGCCACTTCGGTCCTGGTACCCCATGTATAGGTCTGATTTAAAAAACGTATTCGCGTCAAAAACAATCGACAATCGTCGACTGGTTGCGACTCGTTTAGGCGGCACAGCTGTAACAAATATATTTAATTAACATATTTGGCAGTGTTGTGAGGCGGCAGCATAAAAAGCAGCGCCAAAGATTTATTTTGGCAGCAGGTATTTAAGAGGAGTCCCTAGTACACGATTTTAAATTCCTCAAGGTCAAATATTGCCGTAAGCAATCATTTCGACGGAGATGGAAAATAGCATAAACGAGCTTCGCGTGTGTTCTGTTTCCTCAGAATTTTAAGGGGTGGCTAAAAGGGTTTCAGTACAACAATCTGTCCAGAAGCAATGCAGTTTTTTCGCTGTAGTTTAAAACAGAGTTTTTTCTATAATACATATCGCAAACAGAGGTATACTTACAGGTATTACTGCTGAAATTGACACTTTTCAATGACCACTATTATATTTCAGTAACCAAATTTAAGAATGGGCAACAAATTATCGACTATCATATTTCCCAAAAAAAAAAATATTTGCATTGAAATATTCTATACTTTCTAAAAAATTAGAATGGACACAACTGCTTCCAATGATACTTATATGGTAACTACGAAGGCCTCTTAAGGTATTCGTTGTCGTGCAGTTGGAACTACATCTATCTCCGTTTGGAAATATGCGCTACGTGTGTGCGGAACAGTCAGATGTGCATTTAGTTTACGGCGCAAGAAACAGCACAGAGTGTATACCTCAGCCGGCAAATATCTGATCTGCGCACACTTCTTACCATGCCATGTGTATTGCAGTGCGGTGTAGCGTTGCGTGGAGTTGTGCTGTGCAGTTATACGAGATATGTTCAAAAAATAAGGTGACTTCGCAAATTTCGAGGGGGCCACGTACATTCGATTATCGATTGTTTTTATTGTTATGTTGGTACACATGTCCCCAACATATGTTGACATTATCAGCCATTTTGCATTGTTAGTTTGTTTGTGACAGATATAAAGGTTAGACGTGTTTTGGTGTGCTTGGCGATTTTTTTGCTGTCGCAAACAATGGATCAAAGAATCTGTATTAACAACACCGTAATCATGCCTCAGCCACCGTATTCACCGGATGTGGCCCCTTGCGACTTGTTCCTGTTCCTAAAACTGAAGAGACCCATGAAACGACGGAGGTTTGCCACGATTGAGGAGATAAAGACCTGGGAGACTTCAATGCCATACCAAAATGCGCATATCATAAGTGCTTCGAGGATTGGCAAAAAGCGCTGGCACAAGTGTATTATATCTGAGGGGGATTACTTTGAAGGGGACAAAATAGATATTGATGAATACATAAATATTTATCGAGACAAAGTCACAAAATAACAAGTCACATTATTTTTTGAACACACCTCGTAGTCTATTCGTGGTTTCTTCACAATTTTTTAATCAAACCTTTGAAAAATGACCCCATGTATGACGTGATTGGTTATTTCCCAAATACGCCACGTATCACAAGCGTTTTATAATTATGTTAACATTAAAATCCCCTTTTTAAAAAAAATTTACCTTCTACTTATATTTTATTTATACATTATATTTTTCTTTTATATTTCAAATGAATAAAACAGGGATTCCTAGCAATAAATTGTTCTAATGTAAAACATTATTACACAGAGTGCGCATGAATGCGGTGCGCTATCCCTTTGGCGTAATGATCTAAACTCGGTTAATCTTCATTTGCGTGAGGCAGAGGAGTATTTTGGAAGTAGAAGTTTAGCAGGGTTTCAGAAAAGTTGGAAGTAACCGTGCATGGACTATACGCCATAATTCTCTGTTAGTGTAAGCGCGAAAACAGTATTTGTGTAGTATTTGCCTAGTTCTGGCGAGATTAACAAAATGCTAAATGGACTGTTAGAAAGCAGATCTTCAAGTAAAGGAAATAATTAGTCTGTAGGATTATGTACCATAATATTTATATATCCCCTCTATTGTTCTTGAATATGTTTAGTGCTGTAATTTCTGGGAGCAATACAAATAACCTAGTGCCTCAGCATAATACCTAAAGTTTAATTTATCGTTTTACTTGTATTTCACTGTTTTGATTACAGATTTAAGTTTCCTTGTGTATTCATAAGGCATGCACGCAACACCATAAGAAACTATAACTTTTTATTCCACGTTGATATACTTTAACAAACCAAACAAATAGGCTTAACTGCAAAAACATGCCGGATTTATTTACACTAAGCCCGCTCGCTACACTTACTCAAAAGTTACTGCAGTTCGTGCTGCGTAAAGTGCCCCAAAATAATCTGCACCAACGAAGAGAAACATTATGCAAAAAAGTCGTGACATCACTTACGATTGAGTTGACGCTATGCTGTGTATCTTCGTGCAGATTTGAGAGTTTGTGTATCTTGTGGTATTGAGATAAACGAACTCAAAATGTCCATGGAACGCATGTTTTTCTGTAATGGCAGGTGTTGGTGCCTGCAACATCTGCAACTTAAACATGCCTTTCACGTACCTATGGTTGCCTATCAACAGGCGTTCGCCATGCATTTTCAACGCATTCTGGAGTAGAACGCCTACATTTTCAAAAATGCGCTACCATCTCTAAGAGTTAAGCATGTTAATTTAGTAATAGCTGTTCACGGTAAAATTGCCACTTTTGAAAGTTGTGCTTAAGATCTACTTGTAAGGGCATAGTGTGTTATTTCACCATATGTGAAATTAGCATTGCCATGAGCCTGATCACTATCCATCGGTCGGCCTAGTGAGACCATGAAATTATTTGAAAAATAAAAATTTTACAAATTTGGCAATTTTTAAATTTATAAGCATTACAAAGACTGAAAGTAAAAGAAACCAATTCAAAATTTACAAATGTTAACGTAACGCGTATAACTCAACGTCAAGACACGTGACTACTTTTTTCCGTCGGTACCAACTTTACTGGGCGCATGCCAGTTAGTGTACCCATTAAAATATACGCGGGCAAAGACAGTTCCATATTTACAAGGTCGAATTCATAAAGTGCTTAAGTAACCGTGAGCAGCATAGTGGCCCTCTCGTTTGGAATAAGAGTCAGTAAGTATACTTTATTTCAGTCTTAGACGTTAACTTCCGAGTGGGGTGGAATGTACACACTGTTTTTTTTATTAATTAACAGCAATATATATATACAAAGACGGTTAAAGGATAAAATATGGCTGAAAGGAAAAAAGTAACTAGGGTCTCAAAAGCCTCCCACTTAACCGTGAACAGCATATAAAACTTGATGATTTTAATGATTACAACTATTTATTTCATTTTTATAACACATTAAACTTTTGTAAAAAGGACTAATTCTAGACAGATTAAAGCATAAGTTTTGAAAATATTTTAAATTTCTATAACCTGCATACCCAGTAATAACACGTTTACGAGAAAATGTCGATTTTGTTGTTACTATTTTCTTGACGTACCAACATAATTAGCCTCCCTAGTTGTCATATGGGGTCTCATTGCAAGCAATTGTGTAGATTAAATTTTTAAAAAAAAGTATGGAATATAATGTAAACTTTTTTTTTCAGGACCGAAATTAAAATCGGCGTTTTGTTGCCAATTTATAAATCTGGTTACTGAAACAAATACGGTCGTTGAAAAGTGTCAAAGNTTAAAAAAAAGTATGGAATATAATGTAAACTTTTTTTTTCAGGACCAAAATTAAAATCGGCGTTTTGTTGCCAATTTATAAATCTGGTTACTGAAACAAATACGGTCGTTGAAAAGTGTCAAAGTAAGCAAAATTCGCTGTAAGCAGCCCTTCGTTTACGATGTTAATTAACTCTTCTGTAGAACAGTGTTTCAAACTCCAGCGACAATGTCTGCGTCTTTTCTGGACATATTGCTGTATAGAAACACTATAGTTATCGCTTGAAATTACGAGGCAACAGAACACACGCGAAGTTTGTTTATGCTATTTTCTATCGCCGTCGCAATGCTTCTTCAAGGGCGTCGGCCACGAAAAAAAAAAAAGGGTTATTTTATATTTGTGCCGCATACTGTTCAACTTGTAGACGTTATTAATGATTACACTTCACTCGCAAAACAAACAAAAATTGGGCACATAGTTTTTTTTCACAAATACATGTCAAAGTCACAATTGTACTGTTTTAGAAATGAACAATTAATGAAAACTAACTTAAGTACTGAAACGAGATAATTCACACAGACAGAAGATGCCAAGAGCTACTTTAAGACGTCTATAAAATTGCACAAGGAAATATTTCTGCAAATTCAAAAATTTCTGAAAATAAAGAAATTTTTGGATATTTGTAATTTTTGGCTGCCCCTGAATTTTTGTAAAGTAACTTTTACTATGCATACTTTAAAATTAACTGAGGCAAGACTGTTCAGTTGCTCTTGTTAAATTTTTAGCATATAGTATGGTTTCTTTAATTTGTACATTACAAAAACAGTAAAATTTTGACTTAAACATGTCATTTTGCCAAAACCAAACAATCTGAAAGAAAAAAAAATAGTAGAAACAGTAGTAGCAGTTAATGTTTACAGGTTGAACATTATATTGTATATATATTAAATAACAATTTTTTTTTGTGGCCAACGACCTTAAGGCCGGATGTTACCTTGGGGGCGTTAAAAATATTTTGAGTAGGGAAACCTCTTAATCCGCCTTCTCACCATGCACTCCGGAATTAGACTGGTTTAATGCGGCTTAACAATCACGTCCTCCGGGCCATTAAATTTTGTTTTCAAGCTCCTAATTACGCAGGAGTTGCTAATGAGCGAATCCATTGCCCTTTGATGTGAGAATCTATGACGTGCACAGTCAAGCGAGGTAACAGCGTTAAAAAAAACCTCTCCGAGGCAAGAAAATGGTTCGGCCGGGAAAACATTTCCAGACGTGAACATGGCTCTTTTTTTTTCCATGGAAAAATTTAAGGGGCCGCTGTGGAAGGGCGTCTGGAGCTCCGACCTCCCGCCAAGGCGATACAAAAAATGACTGTCCGTTACCTGCGTAGATACTGCCACGCAGGCTGCCAGTCAGATTGACGGGGAATTCAGAAAAGTAGTTGTATGTCTTCACGTTGCATTGCGAGGGTATATTTTAATTTATGACGAAGTTGTTGGTGTTTTTTTACGCACATCAGAAAACCAAATGGCACATTAGTAATAAATTTAGATTCCTAGCAGTTCCACGTTTTCGCTTGTCTAGCGCATGAATAGTCATTAGAGCCGTGGTATTGCAAATTTTACAAATGTCGGAAAGATACAATTTCATGAGAAAACTACCGCGAACAGTCTACCGCGAAAAGTACTCTTCGTAGTTTCAATAAGTCGCAAAAGTTATGTTTACTAACGAGTTAAGGGTGCACACCGTTTTTATTTATCTCCACACACCACACAGGCAAAATATTGACGATTCGAAGTGTATGGAACTGATGATGGAAACATAAGCCCTCGTGGATTAATCAGCTTTTCAGAGTACGCTGTATTCAAGCCGTATTATTAAAGTTTGGCTGTCAGAGCCATGCGTGAGTTGATCTAGATTATGTGAATATAATATTAAGATGTCTTTGTTAATGTTTCATATGGGATCAATAGGATTTAATTATTGATGTATTCCCTAAGAATGACAAAAATATAACAATGGCGCCAGTGGTTAAACCAAAAATCTACTTGAAAATTAACTATAATATTCATCAAGAGACAATCTTAACTGTCACCTAACGTGAGATTTTAAAATGCTTTAAAACAAATAAATAATATATTAGGCACGTTTTTCTGAACTTGTATTCACATTTTCACACTTCTTCAGAGTAACGTCTCTATATTGAACGAAATTCACAAATTTACGGGAAAATAAACTGCTCGAAAGAAAAGCATTCACAAAGCTAGCTGGCAAATCCCCCGTTACCCATTTCTCGGTACGTGAGCAAATTGGCTTACAAAAACGTGCGGAACTGAACTAACGCGCTCACTGAGAACAGCAATCCCCCCCTACACTAGATGTTCTCGACACTCGAGAGATGCGACCAACGCTTCCTCTCGCTGATTTCTCTGGAGCGGAGGGAGCTAGGGGAAACGGCGGGTGGCGAAGCGGGAGGTCGTAAAGCGAATAATCGGGGCGGAAAAGGGGCTTGGAGCAAAACATTCAGCGCCAGTTCCAGGGAGTCCGTGCATGTATCTCCGCAGTAATCTCGTAATGGCTGCGTGCATCAGCACCGGCCGAGAGAAAGCGGGCAGACAACGGCGGAGCTTGGCAGCTGGGAATTAGGTCCCCGTCTTTAACGGCAGCAAAACAAAAACAAAGGGGTACTTGATGTTGATAACGCCTTAAGGCGACTACGTATTCGGAGCTTGAACTGCGTTGCAGAGTGTTTGAAACCCCCTTTTTTTTTTCTTACGAAACTACTTCGTTTGCATCGTATGTACTGATCTACGAAACGAAAATACAATTAAGGCGAGTTACGAAGACTATTTTAAAGACAACACGCACGTTAAAAACACTATTTCCGAGCTCTCCAACAAACCTAAAAGAAAAAAAACGACTTCATCACAAAATTTACTGATCGGAAACATTTAAAATAAGTATAGGGACATGTACTGAACTTTGCTACAGACTTTTTATTAATAGAGTCGTTAATTCACCAATTGAAGGGGGTCACGGTGGTGCAGTGGTCAGACTACTCACCTCCCACCAAGGCGAACCGGGTTCGATTCCCGGCGTGGCCACTCCCGGATTTTCGCAAGTGGGAATCGTGCAGGACGATGCCGCTGGTCGGCGGGTTTCCTCAAGGATATCCTGTTTTCCCAACCCTTGCATTCCGGTGCTGTTTCGTACCCACCTCGCTTCACCATCATCGACTCTCAAGACCTCGATGTTAAGAGCCGCACGAATCTCTCAATTCCACTCCACCGCTTGAAGCCCCGTAGTTCCAGAGGTATAACGGGTACACTGCGCGCAATTTCAGAACCTTGCGTGTAGATGCGCCAACGCGACAGTTACAGAGGTCGGTGTCACCCTGACAGCTCCTCACTTCTGTGCCTCCAATGGCCAGAACAGCTCCAGGTACTCAGAACTCTTTTACGTGGCGGAACCCGAATCACGGAGAGAAAAATCTGAAACTGCTGCTTGATTTCGTCATTTGTCAGAAACTATGTTCACAAGGAAACAGTCAATTTGGATCCAAAAAAAAAAGTTATAGTCCATTCAGGTTACTTCCAACTTTTCTGAAGCCCTGCTGAAGTTCTACTTCGAGGATATTGCTTCGCCTCGTGCAAAAACAGCTTACACGAGTCTAGAAAATTACACTAAAGGGACAGCGCACTGTATTCGCGAGCATTCAGTGAAATAATATTTTGCATTAGAACTATTTCTTACTAGGCATTACCAACACACTCATTTTATCCCTGTTACATTCATATTAATAATGAGTGAAATATTATAACTTATAGATAAAGTATAGGTAAAAGTTAATTTTAACGGAAAATAAAGTCCTTTTATGTAGACACGAATATAAAACGTTTGTGATACATGTTACATTTAGGAAACAAACCAAGTACGTTACAGGTAGGGTAATTTTTCAAAGGTTTAATTAAAATGTATGAAGAAACTGCGAACAGACTATATATGATGGGATTAAAATAAAAATAGACTATTTAAATGGCTTTTAAATAAAATACGCGAATAATAAAATGTTACTATAAATATAATGATTTTAAATTACGGATGTTGAAATTGAAAGACTAACCAACGCAGAAAATACGTCTGCTACAAGGTCAAGTTAACTGGTTGTATCGTGTAAGTTAATTTTGTGTATGGACATAAAAAAAAACTGTTCATGACGCCATAATACCAACGTCATTACGGGAATGTGGCTGTTCGACAACAATGACGGAAACGATTGCAAATATTTTAAATCCCCTTGTGTCTCTGAAAGGTGGGTTTGCAAGATATAATATTCTTAAAATGTTTATAAAAGCATACAGGAATCCACTATATTAAATTGATCAGTTCTAACATGAAGAAAGTAAGACAAGCGATTTGGCGGTTTTAAGCTATGATCTGCTGGATTCACAGAGATAAATATTACCGTGTAAATTCACAAACTGTTAGCCATGCTGCTTAAAAATGTCGAGAATGACGGGAATTGTGTATGACGTTTACTTACTGTTTCATGCGGGAGAAGGGTAACTTTTTTTTTTTTTTTTTTAACTAAGAGTGCGCTATAGTTAGGGCCAGTGAGTTTTCGCGCAAAATCGGAGCACGCAGTAGACTTCAATACCATATACACACCTCGCCTGTTGTTGTACCTCCATTGGCTGCTGGTGCCGTGTCCGTCTTTGACCAAGCCACTCAGGACTAAGTAACTCCGACACCGAACCTTCGTGATTCGTGCGCAAACGGTTAACACGGGCCAGAACATTTTTTAGCCGATCAAAGAAGCTTGACGACCCTACAGTGCTTTGGACTGTATCTTGTCTCGAAATATTTTCGCGGAATATCACTGCCCCTAGCTATAGTGATAAAATATATAACACACTAGCAAACCCGGCGAACTCCGTTTCGCCACCAGATGGCTTCGTTTTATGCAACATTTTGTTTGGTGNATTCAGCGCCAGTTCCAGGGAGTCCGTGCATGTATCTCCGCAGTAATCTCGTAATGGCTGCGTGCATCAGCACCGACCGAGAGAAAGCGGGTAGACAACGGAGGAGCGTGGCAGCTGGGAATTAGGTCCCCGTCTTTAACGGCAGCAAAACAAAAACAAAGCGGTACTTGATGTTGATAACGCCTTAAGGCGACTACGTATTCGGAGCTTGAACTGCGTTGCAGAGTGTTTCAAACACGCGTTTTTTTTCTTACGAAACTACTTCGTTTGCATCGTATGTACTGATCTACGAAACGAAAATACACCTAAGACGAGTTACGAAGACTATTTTAAAGACACCACGCACGTTAAAAACACTATTTCCAAGCTCTCCAACTTTATCGCAAAATTTACTAATCGGAAACATTCAAAATAAGTATAGGGAATTGTACTGAACTTTGCTACATACTTTTTGTTAATAGAATGGTAAATTCACCACCTGAAGGGGGCCGCGGTGGTGCAGTGATCAGACTACTCGCCTCCCACCAAGGCGAACCTGGTTCGATTCCTGGCGTGGCCACTCCCGGATTTTCGCAAATGGGAATCGTGCAGGAAGATGCCGCTGGTCGGCGGGTCTCCTCAAGGATATCCTGTTTTCCCAACCCTTGCATTCCGGTGCTGTTTCGTACCCACCTCGCTTCACCATCATCGACTCTCAAGACCTCGATGTTAAGAGCCGCACGAATCTCTCAGTTCCACTCCACCGCTTGAAGCCCCGTAGTTCCAGAGGTATAACGGGTACACTGCGCGCAATTTCAGAACCTTGCGTGTAGATGCGCCAACGCGACAGTTACAGAGGTCGGTGTCACCCTGACAGCTCCTCACTTCTGTGCCTCCAATGGCCAGAACAGCTCCAGGTACTCAGAACTCTTTTACGTGGCGGAACCCGAATCACGGAGAGAAAAATCTGAAACTGCTGCTTGATTTCGTCATTTGTCAGAAACTATGTTCACAAGGAAACAGTCAATTTGGATCCAAAAAAAAAAGTTATAGTCCATTCAGGTTACTTCCAACTTTTCTGAAGCCCTGCTGAAGTTCTACTTCGAGGATATTGCTTCGCCTCGTGCAAAAACAGCTTACACGAGTCTAGAAAATTACACTAAAGGGACAGCGCACTGTATTCGCGAGCATTCAGTGAAATAATATTTTGCATTAGAACTGTTTCTTACTAGGCATTACCAACACACTCATTTTATCCCTGTTACATTCATATTAATAATGAGTGAAATATTATAACTTATAGATAAAGTATAGGTAAAAGTTAATTTTAACGGAAAATAAAGTCCTTTTATGTAGACACGAATATAAAACGTTTGTGATACATGTTACATTTAGGAAACAAACCAAGTACGTTACAGGTAGGGTAATTTTTCAAAGGTTTAATTAAAATGTATGAAGAAACTGCGAACAGACTATATATGATGGGATTAAAATAAAAATAGACTATTTAAATGGGTTTTAAATAAAATACGCGAATAATAAAATGTTACTATAAATATAATGATTTTAAATTACGGATGTTGAAATTGAAAGACTAACCAACGCAGAAAATACGTCTGCTACAAGGTCAAGTTAACTGGTTGTATCGTGTAAGTTAATTTTGTGTATGGACATAAAAAAAAACTGTTCATGACGCCATAATACCAACGTCATTACGGGAATGTGGCTGTTCGACAACAATGACGGAAACGATTGCAAATATTTTAAATCCCCTTGTGTCTCTGAAAGGTGGGTTTGCAAGATATAATATTCTTAAAATGTTTATAAAAGCATACAGGAATCCACTATATTAAATTGATCAGTTCTAACATGAAGAAAGTAAGACAAGCGATTTGGCGGTTTTAAGTTATGATCTGCTGGATTCACAGAGATAAATATTACCGTGTAAATTCACAAACTGTTAGCCATGCTGCTTAAAAATGTCGAGAATGACGGGAATTGTGTATGACGTTTACTTACTGTTTCATGCGGGAGAAGGGTAACTTTTTTTTTTTTTTTT
>NQII01003986.1:185404-228116 GCA_002778355.1 Clitarchus hookeri
CTGCAACAGTCGACCTAGGAGAGACTTATGAGCTGCAACTTGTTCGTCGAGATTTCGGTAAAGCGAGGACTTTTGAAAGCCCTCACATTTGGAATAATGGTCAATAAATATATGTTATTGTAGCCTTGGAAGTTGACTTCCGAGTTAGGTGAAATATATACACTGTGTTTATTACTTACATGGCAATATTTATTTTATAATGTGGCTATAGGATAAAAAAATTAAATTGGCTGAAATAAAAAAAGTAACTGGGGCCTCGAAAGTGCTCACTTCATCGTGCATAGCCTATAAAAGAGAGTGTAAAATAGTCTTACGCAGATGTTACAACATAGAGCTATGTACATGCTTCGACTTTCTATATTTTGTATAACATTACTTCAGTATTAAAAAATATGAAGCTGAAGAGCTACAGCTTGTTCAACGAAATTTTCGAAGATTTCACTGTTGTATCACGTCAAGAGTCTTAATAAGTAAGTGTGAGCTTGGCATAATCTCACGTGACTGTTACAACGTATAAATGGCCTACTTTGAATTTCCATGTTTCTTATTAAACTACTTCAAAGAAAAATTATTTTTTCTGACCGAAGCTTGTGAAAACATCTTAGCAACTTAAATAGGTCATAAAATCCACATTTTGACTACTTGTTTCTATACACTTGTTTGACTGTGCAACTTTTTTTACACAATAGAGGGGAAAAAAGTTTACAAACTGTCACAACTGCAAAATTGATCAAATTTGTGGTGAATCATTAAAAACATCTACCCTTCAAGGAGTTTACCGAGGCAGTAAACCTTTGAGCTTAAGTGTTTCTGTTTAAACTTATGGGATGCGACTGCCACATACTGTTCGAGTGCAATCTTGGGTGTAAAATAAGGCGTCGATATTTTCACAAATATAAGTATTTTATACTCAGTTTGTACTGAAAAACGATTCTAAGCCTTTAACTACAGGCAAATAAAATAGCACGCCCCGCCTGCAACTGAGGTAATAAAAAATTACTTATTATGTAAACATATCAATAGAAGAGATTTCCTAAATCAACCCATGGATGCATAAACATGACTTTATTGCTACATCAAAAAATATGATATGTCGGAAATTAAAAAAATTAAATAACATTTACGCAGTAACATATAACCGTTTCAAGCATCTCCCATTTTTGTTGGCTTGCATACGGAAGAATGTAAACAAAACAAGCTAATTACGAAAGGGGAAGTTGAAGTGACTAGTGCAGAAAATTCACATTTTTCGCATCAGTATTTGGATTTGCGTTGCAAATAAATAAGATGATTTCGCGCATAACAAAATTCAGCGAGTGATTTAAAATTTAAAAAATCCACTTGTAATGTTATCTAAAAAAAATTCTGCAACTTGTTTGAATGTGAAAAATTAGGAAAATGATTAACGTTCACCAGGATTTCGCTTCGATATATGCTTCGATCAATTTTTGCATGAGGGATTACTATCAATATATCTCGCTGCATAAGTTGTCGGATCCAGCGTCTGGTAATTTGCTGACTGCGGACAAGTAAATGAGTGTTTTGAAAATAAATCAACAAATGTTACAAAATACAATGTTTTTGGTGCATTTGTAGGTAATATCCTGATTAACACTTCCACACATACTGTGCGGTGTCTGTTGAAAGGCAAAACAGTTTTCTTAACAAACCTACGAAATGAACAGTATTTAAAAATTTCTTGACAATTTCAATATCCCTAACTGCGATCTTTGTCTAAGGAATGATGCTGTCAAAATTCGAAAATGACATTAAAATGACCAAGGTTCTGACAATTATTTCATTTTGCCGAAATAAAATAGGTACCCAAAGGAAATATGTGCTCATTTGTTTATTACATAGGCCCCTTTGGAACTAACAATGCGAATGTTTGTTAAGAATAAAACTTGTACCAATAAACTCCCACAATAACCAATAAGTTGATCCAGCGAGAAATCTAAATTGGCAATAACTTACACAAAAACTAAGCACAAAATAAAAATATTGCTCTACAGAACCACCCGTACATATTTTGTTATCATTCTGTTTTCAATGTCTTCTTGTGTTAGTAAGGTCCTATTCTCGCATATCTCTACAGGTTTTATTTCTTAAAGTTACAGCAACAGCGACATTTTGAGGAGTACTTTGAAGAGTCGAGTACTCTTTAGAAATCACGCCTCTTTAAATTCCAACTTTAACTGAAATGTGTTAATTTTAAAATAATTTTCTGAAGGATTTAGTAAAACCCTATCTCACGAATAGCAAAAGGGATAAAGTAATAAAGTAAATGCCACTCAGCTACGAGCAGAAATATTTTNTTAAATTCCAACTTTAACTGAAATGTGTTAATTTTAAAATAATTTTCTGAAGGATTTAGTAAAACCCTATCTCACGAATAGCAAAAGGGATAAAGTAATAAAGTAAAAGCCACTCAGCTACGAGCAGAAATATTTTTTTTAATTAAGTGTGGTAATCGCTTAAAAACCTGAGGTGTTGAGAATTTTCGTGGCCTTTAATAAACTTGTCTCCCTCAAAATAACGAACAAACTATTTTGGCTTTAAAAATGTTTTTGAATGTTGCTATACTGTCGTAAATTGCTACACACTCTCTTGAATGTAAACATTTTATGCTGGCGTTGGTTGCTTATAATTACAGGTNGCCACTCAGCTACGAGCAGAAATATTATTTTTAATTAAGTGTGGTAATCGCTTAAAAACCTGAGGTGTTGAGAATTTTCGTGGCCTTTAATAAATTTGTCTCCCTCAAAATAACGAACAAACTATTTTGGCTTTAAAAATGTTTTTGAATGTTGCTATACTGTCGTAAATTGATACACACTCTCTTTAATGTAAACATTTTATGCTGGCGTTGGTTGCTTATAATTACAGGTAGATTGATAGATTTGTTTACATCAGCGTGGAATAGAATATTAAAAAATTTAACACCTAATGTCCGTGGTAGCGAACATTATTATGACAATTTTCAGAACGTCGTACGTGTTTAATGTTCTTGTGTCTTTCTAGCATTTTGCATAAAGTTGCCCTTGTGCAGTGTTTTTTGGTATATCTTTATTACGTCACTGTGAAATAATTTACAATAACTATGCTCGTTCACAATACGAAAACAAGAAGTTACTGATATAACTAATAAGCCTACTTTCCTCAATATGGGTGCGAATTAACTTTTAAATAAGTTCTTAAAAACTAAGTTGGTAGGTAGGACTTGGCTTTTCTTTGAAAGCAATAACATTAGAAATGAAACCAGAAACTTATGCAACATTAGCGAGACAATGTACACAGGTGCCCTACCCGGGACTTGAACCCAGAAAACCTCGTACAATAAGCTAGCGTGCAATGTACTGCATTATGGAGGTCAAATTTGGAGCATCAACTGGTATTTAGTCGATATAATGTTTCAAATTATAGGGTTTACTAACAAAAAAAATTCAGAGGGCCGTTATTTGGAAAATAAGTGACTGAGCCACTTAAAACATGTAAGTTTACATGGCCTACCGTAGCACTACTTGTGTGAAGAATTAGGTGAAAATCAGTTGTTGGGATCCCTGAGATATGCCATAAAAAACTTTATTTTCTTATTTAATACTATAGTACAAAAAAAAAAAAAGAGGATTTATGTATAAGATGTTTCTACTGTATAATGTCTACATCAACATTTGGTTGAATTTGGTTAAAAGGTTTAATACATGTGGCAAACTTACGTAAATTATTAATGACGCTGCCATTTTGAACATAGCTATTTGACCCATTTAAATAATGCAAGTTTCCATGGACTTCTGTAGCATTTATGGTGTGCACAATTTAGTACAAATTGGTTGAAATGTCTCAGTGTAACATTTGGGGGGAATCAGTTGATTGGTCCTCAATATATGGCATAAAACCTCCATAATTTCATATGGCGTTTTTCATAAAAAGAGGACAAAAAAGTAATGTACTAGCATATTCTATGGTTGTATACTGTCAATAAGTAAAGTTAAGTTAAAATAGATACATAGCTTCGTAGATTTAGCACACAAAACTAAAATTATTTTATAGCCGCCATTCTGAACATGAATGTGTCACACTAGAAAAAGACATTTATTAATATGTCATGCCACAGTATAACATATTCGCTAAATTTTGTAAGAACGGGTTGATTATTTTCCGAGATATTAGATAAAACTTCATTTTTTTATTGTTGAGGCTATCTTACAAAGTGGCGGAGAAATGATGCTCTGCATATACATATGTGATTTTTGTAATAGGCACTGCCAGCATACAAAATTAAGATGGAATTTATTTCGTTATTAAAATATACTGTAATAAAATATTTATACAGACACCATTTTGAAAATAAGTGCCTGCTCTATTTAAAATATACCATTTACACCGCCTGTTTCAGTACTATTAGTTTGCCTAATTTGGTAGAAATCTGTCAATTGTTTCCCGAGATATGACAAAAAAAAATTGTTTCTTCGCATGGCACAATCTTGCAAAATGGTAGACAAAAGAAGCTCCATGTAGATAAAGCTGATAGTTATAATATATAATGCGAGCATGTAATGATAAGTTGGAAATGATAACATGGTTTCAAAAATATAATGTTTAAAGCTAAAATAACAAAATGTTCGCCATTTTAAAAATAAGTTGTCTGACGTACTTAAAACATGCAATTTTACAGCATCAACCGCAATATTACACGTTTGCCGAATTTGATAGAGATCGGTCAATTGTTTCCCGAGATGACATAAAAACCTTATTTATTCGCATATCGCTATCTGGCAAAATGGAGGACAAAAGCTGATCTGTGTAGATACATTTGATAGGTGTGATATCTACTGCCAGCATACAAGGTTACGTTGGAATTGATTACATGGTTTTGACGATATAGCATTCTAAGTTAAAATGACCATATGGCCTCCATTTCGACAATGAGTGCCTGACATGCTTAAAACATATCACTTACCATTATCTGCACCAGAACTAGTTGTTTGTCAAATTTGGTAGAAATAAGTTTTTTTTAGCGATATATGAAATAATAACTTTATTTATTCGTATGGCGCTATCTTCAGAAATGGCCGGCAAAAATGGGCATGTGTTGATATATATTATGCTTGAAACAGTTACTTTCAGTATACAAAATTTGGTCTAAATTGTTAAAATGGTATGGTAGATACCAAATAAACCTCAAAATAATTGTATTGCTTCCATTTGGAAATAAGTACCTAATCAAGTTCAATCACTTACATTTACTTGGTGTATATTATATTACTTATCTGCCCAATTGGGTGAGAATTTGTTTAATAGTTTTCGAGATATATCATAAAATCTTTATTTCTTCAGTTAGTGCTATTTTCCAAAATGGCGGACCAACAAAAATATTTATCTCAAAATTTAATCCTTACTTGATGCTCTGCCAGCATTACATTTTGGTTTATATCGGTTCAATGGTTTCTGAGATTTGACATATCACCCCAGGTATTAAAATGGCCGAAAACTATAAGTCAGGTGTCCTTACTAAGAATTATATGTGTACCAAGTTTGGTGAAATTCGGTTCACGCGTTCAAAAATTGAAAGAGGGCTGACACACACGCACAGACACACACAGGCACACACACCTACACACGAATACATACACACACAGATAAGAAAGTGATCTCATAAGCCTTTCTTTCCCTCGGAAAATTGGCTAACAATAAAAAAATGTCTACATATAAACAGTAGAAATACACAAATATTTGTATTTTAAAAAAGAAAACTAAGTCGGAGGAAAAAAAACACATCATAAAACAATTTTATTTCCTTGCAGCTTGACGCAACATTGTAGTAGATATTTATAAATGATCAAACGCTTAATTTACTTAAATACCAAGATGAAATAATGTGATAAGTGTAACACTACGTCACGCGATAAAAGTATTTCAATAAGCAGAATTGTTAAGAGATGAATATTGTTGCTTTTCGTCAGCGAATATATACGAAAAACGTGAATAGCCGCAATATTTTAATATGATCCGGAAGTGCTCATATGATATTACGGATTAAAATGTGGCGCTAATTGACCCGTTGAATTGGGGTAGTTAGGAGTACGTACTATTACGATAATCAAGCTAACCTGATTCCACGATATATTATTTTTTACATTGCACACTGATTTAAATACGTTCATAAATTTTTTTAATATTTTGTTAATTACCGCTTTGAAATAAAGAACCATGTTTTCATTTAATGCAATTTATTTCCAAATGACGAACGTAGTAATAATTATTACCGTATACTTAGCATTAACAAAATAAATAATTAGTTTCAGAATTAATTTTAGAGTGAATCACTATAGTAACATTTATTTTAAGAAAATATGACGTGAATTTAAGTCGGATTTTAATTCGTCTCACATCGCCAATCCATCTTTATTTCTAACTATTTTCATCCTTGATTTTACCATTTTTTACCATCTCTCGCTAGAAGACATATTTTAGAAGCTACTTATACGTAATTTAAACATTTTGCCCGTAGTTAAATGGCGTAAAATAATATGCCACTTTTTTTTTCTAATTTCGATGTTTTCATTTGGATATAACGCTAATTGCCAAACCGTAGTTATAGCGAAAGCTGATATGTCCATGTTCGGATAATGTCTTTAATAGTGCGATACGTTTTGTAATTGTTTAATTGTTTTGAAGTAACATTTCTGTTGTAAGTTTGTTCACGCTAGGCTTAATACCACACGTGTTTCATACTAAACAATATACACAAATATAAAGAAACCTTGATTTAACATGATTCATCAAACATTAAATCAGCTCCCCGGGAAATATCGCTAACGTGACACAACAGCATGTGCCATTATATTATAAATAGAATTGTTAGGGAGTCGGCCAGTCGCAGAGGCTTTACTACCAACATAACAAAAGAGCGTGTTTGGCATAAGTAGAAGCTCAGAAGAGTGGTCTGGCAAGAGTGACGGAAAGGGCTATACGCTATTCTAATTCTATTTCCCCGCTTATCAGGAGGCCGATTACGCGTATAGTCCATTCACGGTTACTTCCAACTTTGCTGAAGTTCTACTTACAGGATATTCCTACGCCTCATGCAAACAAAACTTATCCGAGTCTAAAAAATTACACCAGAAGGACGACACACCGTATTCGTGCGCACTCAGTGTAATAATATTTTACATAAGAATTATTTCTTACTAAGTATTACCAACACACCTATTTTATGTGTTTTTATTCATTTTAATGAAATATTAAACTTTTTGGATAAACATAAGTGAAAGTTAAATTTAACCAAAAACAGGATACTTGATATTAACACAATAATAAAACACTTGTGATACGTAACGTGTTTAGGAAACAACCGAGCACGTAATACATGAGGTGATTTTCCAAAGGTTTGATTCAATAAGTGTAAAGGTGCCGCGAATAGACTATACCCAGTAACCTGGTAAACCCTCCAAAAAAAGCCTAATTCACGTGTGACAATGTCGGAGGAAAACTCACTCGTCAAAATGACAGAAATGAATGATCAAATGATAGAGCGGCTACAGTGTACGGTTTGATTGTGAAGTCTTAGTCGACAGTGGCGCTGACCGCAAGAATTTTTCCAATTTTCTGCACGTCAGTGCTCGATTTTCGTGTACATGTTAACCCGTGACTTCGGTATGGCTAAATCTATGGCTCGCCCGTCATAATGAGCTTGTTAATTTGAAATAATATCCGATTTGAAACACACATTGGACCATATTACCACTTAATTAGTGGCGTTAACTGTTATCTGAACAAATTTAATCACATACTATTACGAAGCCAATGGGGAAATTTAACTCATTATACAAAATTTGCTGGTTATATTTAGCCTGCCTTATGATAAAGCTGGTGTTATGTAATTCTCGTATGACAAAAATGTCGTTATTGCAATAGGATATTTTTTAATTAATTGTGATATTATAAACTTTTAATCACACACAATTATGAAAATTACTTTAATTTAAATTAGTTAATTTACTACAAGTGGCTTAAGTTAAAGTTATTTATGTTACGGCCAACATTCATCCAATTATATTTATCAGCGATTTACGACAACAATTTGTATCGTTGTGACCAAAATTGTAATAGGGGCATTTACTCGCCATTTCGAAGTACAATCTATAAACGGCATTACTTGTTATATTAATACAATGAAAATTATGACTCTCACAATATCGGCCAAGATAAGTACTTTACTTAAAAGACTGACGCGCGTAACATTACTCTCAGAAAAATTTGCATTTCGCAGTTTTATTACGTACGATGTCTATAAATCTTAAATAAAGTCAATGTGCTATTTCATTTTAGAATACGGTGGCCAGAGTCTCTCGTTTTCTAAGATGCCAGGCAACAAAATTTTCACACGGAAATCACCAGGTATATAAATATATAACTGCCTCTTAATAAGCAAGCACACAGAAAATTAGCTTCTTTTTTAATAACAGAAATTGCATATTAGAATTTCTGCGGCAGGACTTTGGCAACCACGATGCAAACGATTTATCTTATAGCTGTCGGGAGATAGATAGATAGATAGAGAGAGAGACAGAGAAACAAACACAGTGAGAGAGACAGACAGATATACACAATCAGAGGTATATAGAGAAAGAGACAAAAAGACACGGAGAGAAAAGCTCGACAGCTGTGCAGTTGTTCGAAAAAGGGGCGTGTTGGAACTGTACGAATTTAGGTTTACTGCATCACGTACGCTTCGAAAACTCAGTGTAGATAAAGACGGCAAACGGAAAGGCACTAATTGCTTTATTTTTTTAAAATAATTACAATAAATTATTACGATGTAATTTATTAAATGCGATGAAATTATGCAGTTGAGTTTTTCGTTAAAAAGATGTGTCCGAAACAAGAGTGTTTACAACAGAAATACGAACATATACATATATAATAGTTTTATTTAGGTTTGCCCGCTGCTATAATTTGCAAAACGTTTTCCGTTGGGAACTATCGACGTAGCCTATAGTCTATTCGCGGTTTATTCATAAGTTCTGAATCAAAGCTTTAAAAATCACACCATGTATGGCATGTTTGTTTCCTAACTATGTCATGTATCACAAACGTTTCATACTTAAGTTAACATTAAAGTATCGTATATATGTAACATTAAAATTTTTAGTTATTATTTTATTTATAAATTGTAATCTTTCATTTGTAATTAATACAAATATAAAGAGGTGAAAAATATGTATGTTGGTAGTGACTGAAAAGTTATAGTTCTCAAGCAAAATACACTGAAGAACCAAAAAAACTCGTACACCTGCCTAATATCGTGTAGGGCCCCAGCGAGCACGCAGAAGTGCCGCAAGCCGACGTGGCATGAACTCGACTAATGTCTGAAAGTATGCAGGAGACAATTCACACCATGAATCCTGCAGGGCAGTCCACAAATCCATAGGAGTGCGAGGCGGTGGGGATATCTTCTGAACAGCGCGTTGCAAGGCATCCCAAATATGCTCAATAAAGTTCATATCTGGTGATTTAGGTGGCCAATGGAAGTGCTTAAGTCAGAAGAGTGTCCCCGAAGCCACTCGGTAGCAACTCTCGACGTGCGTGTGGGGTGTCGCATTATCCTGCTGGAATTGTCCACGTCCGTCGGAATGCACAATGGACATGAATGGGTGCAGGTGATCGGACAGGATGGTTACGTATGTCACCTATCAGAGTCGTATTTAGACGTATCAGGGGTCCCATTTCACGCCAACTGCACACGCCCCATGCCATGACAGAGCCTCCACCAGCTTGAACAGTCCCCTGTTGACATGTAGGGTCCATGGATTCATGAGGATGTCCCCATACCCGTAAACATCCATCCGCCCGATAAAATTGGAAACGAGACTCTTCAGACCAGGCAACGTGTTTCCAGTTATCAACAGTCCAATGGCGGTGTTGGCGGGACCAGGAAAGGCGTAAAGCTTTGTGTCGTGCAGTCAATAATGCTACACGAGTGGGCCTTCGGCTCCGAAAGCCCATGTCAATGATGGTCCGTTGAATATTTGCACGCTGGCACTTGTTGATGCCCCAGCATTGAAATCTGCGCCAATTTGAGAAAGGGTTGAACGTCTATCACGTTTAATGATTCTCGTCAGTCGTCGTTTGTCCCGTTCGTTCACGATCTTTTTTCGGCGGTAGCAATGTCGAAGATTTAATGTTTTACCGGATTCCCGATATTCACGCCACACTCGTGAAATGGTCGTACGGGAAAATCCAAATTTTATCGCTACCTCGGAGATGCTATGTCCCATATCTCGTGCGCCGACTTTAACACCACGTTAAAACTCACTTAAATCTTGATAACCTACCATTGAAGCAGCAGTAACTGATCTATTACTTTGCCAGACGCTTGTTGTCTTATATAGGCGCTGCCGACCGCATCGCGTTACTCTGATTGGTTCCATACCTCTGTTATTTGCATACGCACGCCTATACCAATTTTTTTTGGATCTCCGGTGTATTATGAAACTGAGTGCGCACGAACTGGGTGCGTTGTCCCTTTTGTGTAATTTTCTAGACTTCGTTAAGCATTATTTGCATGTGGCGGAGGAATATCCTGAAAGTATTACTTAAGCAGGGCTTCATAAAAGTTGGGAGTAACCATGAATGGACTATAAACATGCGCTCTAAGCAAAAGTTCAGCGGGGTGGGGGGAGACGAAATTAGCGCCGTTTGGAATCCCCGTCGCCGACCTGGCAACTGCTTCACCTAATGGGCAACGCACGTCCACTCTAACGCCAAGAGCGAGGCAAACACGGCAAAAATGGCAAACGCACCGATCTGTAAACCGTTTAGCGACTGCTGCGTTGATTGAAAGTGCCGCGGCAATTGCAAGTCGACGTCGCTCTTTAAAAATTTTTTTTTTCAAAGCCAACCGCAAAGTACTTTTGCCGTTCATTACAGTCGATGATTTTTTCACATTCCGCCCGGAAGTCTACATACAGTAAATTAATGAAATGCGTGTAAGGTCACTATAGTTGGATCGCAGAATAGGCAATAACAATAAGTACAATGGCGTGGTGGTTACTTTGACGCGGGGCTGCGGTGGTGTAGAGGTTATAATGATCGCCTCTCATCTAGGCGAACAGGGTTCGATTCCTGGCGGGGTCGCTCGCGGATTTTCGCATGTAGTAACCGCGCCGGACGATTGCAAACAAATGCCAGTGGTTTGAAAAAAAAAAAAGTGAATTGCTGTTTCAATGCTCTTATTGCTTTTTAAGTACAGAACTGAGTAGAGAGTTATGGTTCCAATGTACCGGAGACTTAAATACGTACTATACTGATCCCAAGTTACTTACCTAACAAATAATTTTCTCCGCTGCCACGTACAATTCTGGCCTGATTTGTAAAGAACAATGTTTCATGTAAGCAAGAAGCCTACAGTTGACGGGAACACCAATTTACTATGAAAATGGTTTAATCCCCGGCCGGGTCACTCCCGGATTTCCGCAAGTGGGAATCGTGCCGGACGATGCCACTGATAGACGAGTTTTCTCGGGGATCTCAAGTTCCCCTACCCTTGCATTCCAGCGCTGCTCCATTCTAACCTCATTTCACCCTCATCGGTTCTCAAGACCTCGTTGTTAAGAGCCGCCCAAATCTCTCAAGTCAGCAACCAATTCATTATGGGCTCTAAACCACTTGGTTAGCATCTCGCTGATCCAATGTGAGTTTTTCGCCGCCGGTGAGTCTCGAAATATTACCAGTTTCGTCTCTTATTCGCCACAAATACTACAATACGATGTTATGAAATGTCATAATTTTCTAAATACCACTACTCAACTCACTTCTGGCTTGTGGTTATACATGCATCGGTTGTAATCCAGCAATGTGATACAACATTATATCATGTTAAGATAATCCAACACTACTATTTGTGAAAAAAATCTTCCAGTATACAAAATAATGTATTACAAAATACTTATATTTCTATTACTTAGGTATTCACTGCAATCATACAACTGTAAAAACCGCATTAATTATCATGATGAAATTAAGCTGCCAAGTAGTGGATATCATGTATAATTAGCCAGTTGTTTAATTAATAGAAACATCTAAAATAAATTAAATATACTTAAGCTGTCAGACAGTACGTGAATAAATAACTACAACACCAAGAGGGAATTTAAAACTTACAGCTCCAGTTGTTAAATAGTCTTGTTTAACACCACGCAAAAGTTTAGAACTGTCCTACATTTATCAAGCACACACAGGTGATAGACAACTAACTTACTACAATTCTTCGAAACTGGCAATTGCAATTCTTGGCGAAAAAGGACATTTGAACAAGTGAACATGAGTTTTACTCCATGCTTGCGGTTATACCAACTATTAAATTCCTGAACAAATCTTCGTTTAATCGAATCCCTAATTACAAACGGAAGATGGCAGGATCTTGCCGTCAAACGAAGACTCGTGTTACGTTGGCCAGCCAAAACTTTTTATATTAAAAAAAAATCTTATATGCAAAAGAACACATTAAAGAAATGTTGCATATGTTTTTCCGATTTCAAATTCTCTGGTGTTTTTTTTTTTTAATAATTATTTTTAAGATGGGTGTTTTAATAAAGAATTATTAGGTATGAAAATCCCAGTAAAAATTCTTATACGTACCACATATACGTTCAGAACAAGTTAACTCCTATTCGAAAGGAACAAAATTTCCTTCCCTGGTAACTGTTCCCGAAGGGTACAACTTGGCGTTGACGCCATGGGCAAAGGACTTGAATACGCTCAGTCCGCGCAATGAACGTCTACGCCATGTGAATAGACAAGAAACGCGCAAGCAGCAGAAGTTTGATCATTATTGTCACGCCATCAAATGATACTGCCCCATGAAAAGTCCCATTGAGACGCATTGCCGATGATAAAACCGCACACCGCTTCTTTCCTCTGTTCGTGGGATCGCGATGAAGCAAACGATGCGTGTTACGACGTCCTCTTCACAAAGCATCTTTAAAACACGCTCTTTCATGGAACACGCAAAATATTTCTTGTGTGTTTATAATACATTTGAAGTCTGCAGTACACTGCGTACTTAGTTACACAGTTACGTGTTTTAGAATTTATGTCGAATTTATTTGTAATGTTACAAATTTCTAATTTATTTTTGTAAAATTAGAAAAAAGAACCCTACAGTGTGGTTATCAAGCACACGAAATACCTAGAGTCAAACGGCGCCCTTGTGCCAGCAACGTTCACCGCGCATTTGGCCATGGTACGTGTTTACGTACGGTCAAAAGATCATGCATTTCCTATAGCGAAATATTTTGTTGGCTAAACAGATTTAAAAATAAATATCATCTTTTTTTTTTATGTAAGAAAAATATATCTGATTTGCATGAAACTTCCTTATCAGGTAGATAAAATCCACTTAAAAGATTCAGTCGACTCAACAGTTACTTTGTTTGTCACAAGAAACCTTCCTCTCCGTTTCCCGAGGATCAAAAAAATTGAAGTATTCGGAGTTGGACTGGTCGTACGCTGCGGAGACCAGGGTGAAAGTTTGGAGAAATCCTTCTTAAATCGGGAGGCGCAAACGCGGGCTACCCCTGGAAACCTCGAGATTGGCAATACGCGAAGCAGCTCTTGGAAACTGGCGAGATGAGAAACTGTCGAGAAACTGGGCGCTCGCAGAGATATAGTAGGATGTCTGTGTCGGATGCTTTGCGGACAGTTCGCTGCTAAAGGAAATAAATATATACAGGTTGTTCACGGTTATTCGAGTAGTTTTTAAATCAACCTTTGAAAAATGTCAGTGCCTTTACCTGCATGTATTGTTACGGGCATACTAACTCGAAAGCGCCCAGTAATGTTGGTAACGACGGAGGGCAAATACTTCCATTTCTTAACTTTGAATTAAAATCTTGGGGTAAACATTTGTGAATACTGAAGTAATTTATTTTTATTTTGTGTTTTTTAATGTGAACATGAGTGTTTAATTGAGGACATTAGTAAAATATGTATTTTTCTGCTAATTGTACAGTTTCACTAGACGTACGCATGAATGAAGTGGTCACGTAAGCGTCATAACACCGGTGTCCCCGCATTTACCAGTTTGTCTGATATAGATCCACGTGATATAATTTGTTGGAAGACTGTGCCAGTTCGTGAGGGTGTTGTTAATCAATATGCTGTAATTAGTATGCATTCGTCACCTGTCTTGTTCTATCGAAAGAAGGTAAAAATTGAGCTTGGTGATGAAATATGGATTTATAGGAAGTCGGTTGGTTCGCAGGGAGATTTGCATATTCTCGGTCATGTTGAGCTTGTGTGTAATGCATGCATGCCAATTAAGTTTGTTTGGTTGTAATCGGTTCAGTGGTTTTGATTCTGTTGTAACATAACCTCAATTCCTACACCAGCAGCGGCTAGCCAACCTAGTTCTACCGTTGGCTGCCGCGTTCACCTAGGTTACAGCCTTATCGAGGTTTCGACCTTGGTTTCTTATCTTGCCTGGGGTTCTTATCGCTTGGTTACTTCCCCGCTACAGTTCTTATCTTTTCGTTCGTGTTATCTATGGAATCCTTTTGTCACTCGCATGTTGCGGAAGAATACACAACGTGCATACAAGTAGATCACGAGCAGGGCTTTCAAAAGTGCTCAATTTACCGTGAACAGTGTATACAACAGTTTTACACTACATGCCAAAATTTTTCCTATGCTGAAATTATTCTTCGTGATATATTACTTCGACTGATGGTTAGGAAGCACGATTCAAGACACATATTTTGTTTGTACACGCAGCAGAACAAATTGTTAAAATACTCCACTTGCTCTATTACAAACGACCTGAACTACAGCTAGAAGTGGATGCGTGGGCATAACTGTATGCGAGAGTACTGATCATGTTAAAGACACCGTTTCACTTTCTAACTAAATTCCATATTGTTTCTGCTTGAACAACGCCGTAGATATTTGTGAACAAAAATCTAAATACAAAAAAAAAAAAATTTCCTCTGTGATAACTTATTCATTGATTTTTCTGTAATCTACAAAGCGAACGGCTTCAAGTCTTGTTGCCAAGTCAATCTCGCTAAATAATTGTCATGAGCTAAAACGCTCTCTTGATAGCAAATGATTTCAAAGAAGGAATTTAGGGGGGTTATCACTCTTCCAAGCTTTACCCCTGCAGATAAAATGGTACAGAGATGGCAAACCGCCGTGCGTCCACTCAAGAAATGTGCATTTAACGTGCAACGCTCTTTCCGGGTATTTCAGAGCAAGAGGCCGGAATATGTGAGAGGATCGAGAAAATGAAGGGGTGTACATCCGAAATCGAGGTTGAAATCTGGAGGCTGCTTAGCCCGCCTTAAATCGAATTTTTGTACTTATAAAAACTATTCTTACCCGCGTATATTTACTACATGTGTTAAGTGATTTATTTTCACTTTTCTATTACTTTGATTGTGATATTTTTGTATTTTTATTTGTTTCTGAATATACGCTTTATCCTTTATTTCAGACCTAGGTATTTCATTTTTTCTTAATATCGTCGCAGCAAACTATGTAATTTATGTAGAGACAAATTCTAACTGTGTACGAGAAGCATTAATAGCTGAATAGACTGTTTTGTTACATAACTATGCTTATTAAATTAATTACTAGCTTTTTTTTTGTTTATATTTGCTTAGACCTCGTATGTATACAATAAACGAAAACTCAACCGTCTTATCTACACGCACCACGATTTTCGCTTCTCAGTAAGTACATTCTAATATGCTGCAAAATATAACATACTGTGTTCATTCAATATACTGAAGCATAACCGGCTACGAAAAATCTTGCAACTGAAACTTTTCTATTTTAGTTAACAAATATTATTAATGTAGATAAGAACCCGCCGTGACAAGTAACCACGATATTGCAAAACTGGATTTCGGTGTAGCTTTTCTCGGAAACTTAATTCCTGACAGTAGACTGGGAAATTGTCTTCGTAAAATAAAAGAAACGGAAAAAGGTATTTAGCGGAACAGAAAACGGCACTACTTTTAGAAGTACGATGAACTGATAATACGATTTTCCAGTGACTGCATAAACTCAATTTAGTTTAACATCCGCCACGGCGCGGGCTCTCGCATTAGTAGTCGACGAGGAGAAATTCTCTTCAAGAACATTTTGTAACATTTATTTTATCTATTTTTATTGTGAAAAATATTGTGAATTATCGAAACACATTATTTCGCACAGTGCTTCCGAGTAAAATAGCTCCACCCGAAAAAACCACATTTTGGAACTTCAAGTAAGAATAGGGGATGGGAAATCCAGAGTATTAAACAACAACACATATTTGAAAAATAGAAACAAATTTTTTTATGCTACAGATTGCAATGATACTAAGATTGAGCTTAAATAATTGCATAAATCTTCATGTCAACAAGCACAGATAGCTGCTCATTTTAAGTGACGAAGGTAAAACCGTTTTCTATTTGGCATACACAGTTGCCAGAGTATTAACATACTATATGTGATCTCATGGTGCATGCTAAATCGCAGAGGAACACATACATCAGCTGCAGAATTTTGTGAATCTATAACTATAAAATCTGTTGAGATTCTATTCCTTACTGAACTAACCTCGCAGTTTTGAGTGAAGTGCTTCAGAAGCACTTCCCATCTGAGTAGGTTTTGTTGGTTCGGAAAATATTAAATATGAGATTTTCTTTTTTAGAACGCAATTGACATCACATACAGTTCTTTGCCGTGCAGCGAAATAACTTACTACCAAATATTTTCAACTGTTAAGTTGTTCTGTTGGTACCTAGTAAGAAAGAGGGCTACTTGTAAAAATAAACTGATCAGTCTGATTAAACACGGAACATTTATATCTTGCAACAACATAACTACGAAGTATTGTTTTCAATTTAATTATACATATCTACAACACATTATCAAAATTAAAAAAATCCTCCAAAAAAAAAAACTATTTTTACGAGTCTATCGACTTGAAAACATTCAAACAGAAAAAAAAATGGATACATTTTATAAAATGTGGCAAAATTGTTTGTTTCTGTACGTACTAAGTGTTTTTTTTTCAAAAGCTGCATTTAGACGAAAATTCAAATCTATTGGCAAAACATAGTCTAGTTCATTACAAAATTACTTCAAAATTGTTTTCACTCAAGCCGGGTTACACTTTTCATGAGTTAAGGTTTAATGTGCTCATGTGATACAAAACTTGTTTAAGCAAACATTTTAAAGGTAATATCATTACATATCTAAATTTTATGTAGCGTTACCGTAAGCTGTGGTTTGCAAAATATAATCAGGTAAAATAGTCATTTTCAAAGTGCTTT
The DNA here is from genome assembly GCA_002778355.1 of Clitarchus hookeri. Lineage (NCBI taxonomy): Eukaryota > Metazoa > Arthropoda > Insecta > Phasmatodea > Phasmatidae > Clitarchus > Clitarchus hookeri. The sequence goes on from NQII01003986.1 coordinate 202,729, forward strand.
AAAAATGAATTTTTTTTAAGGAAATATCTTAAAAACTTTGGGATATCAAATTTTACCCAAGCTGTTTTAGCAATAGCAGGATTGTTAGAAACTGAATATACGCATGTACACACAAACGGAAGGAAAACTGATCGCGCTGTCTTATCTCCCCCCTATCTTCTGAATCAAGTTTACTTAATTGAAATGATTTACTCTTATTTTTGGGTATTTTAATATGGTTAACCTTGCACCTATTTTAAATAATCCTAGACAATAGGGTATGTCAAATCAAGTTAAGAATGTTTGGATTTCAGAACTTTTTCGTCTTTTGTTGGACAGTAATTTTTTTTCCTTTATGACGATCTTCAATCAACGTGATTAGCTTCTACCTATAAAGGGTTACAACATAAATATTTAAAATTTTTGTAAGACTTTATCTCACTATTTACCGCCCAGAATTTGTGAAAACTTAGAGAATTCTGAATATTAAATGGGTGAAATCGGTGTGTGAGTGGTAATATGGCGACTTAATACTGCAAACGTTTCCTTCGCGCTGAAAATGATTAACCTCCTGCGATTCCTCTGCGGAAGAAGCGAGTCTTTTGTGCAACTCCTTGCTCCTTCCCCTTCTCGTATCGCATTTCTACCTCGAAGTTTAGCTTGCGAGTTAGCACATGAACAGCTGGAACGAAAGACGAGCAAGTAGTTCGGTAACATTTCGGTACATTTCGGCATAAGACTTCGTTAACGAAGTTAAAAATGGCAGTGGCAAATTAAGAAAGTTTGTTGCTTATGACAAAAAGTTTTGGTTTCGAAGCTGTGTCCTAAAACATGTTCCACATACCGTGGATAAGTTAACTTAGTATACGCTGTTCACTGTAAACGCCCGTTTAAGATATACTTGTATGCACACTGTGTATTCCTCCGCCACATGTAATATTAGCATTGTCAAAGGCCTGACAATTTTATTCACGCGTCTGTCAACAAGTGAAACTGTGAAATTATTAGAAAAGTAGATACTTTAAATATTTACTCATGCTTGTACCTATTTTCATTTTAAAAATAGAGAGAGCAAAATAAATCGTTTCAGTATTCATAAATGATTACCTAACTTTAATTCAATGTTAAGGTATGGAACTACTTTTTCTCCGTCGTTACCACTTTTACTGGCATGCTGGCCAGTGCGTCCGTTATGCAAGTATGGGCCAGTGACATTTTTATAAGGCTGATTTCACAAGTGCTTTGTTGTCTGTGAACAACCCATAGAACATGCTTTCGCCAACAACGTGGCAGATGGCTGATCATGTTATAAATATGTTGCGTTAGAACGCTAACGTAAAATTTAGGTAGGTTTGACCATTATAATCTTACAGAAAAATTTAATTTATTTATAATAAAGGAAGCTGATTAGAATACTGAGAATTTCAAGTACGTTAAAATATTTCGGCAAGGAAAAGTAATAAAAATGTAACCACCCTTTGGCAAAAGGCAAAATAGGCCACGTTCCTAACCCATGGAAACCCGAGATTGGCCGGGCTTTGAATTGAACCTAGTTTACTATAGCGGAAGATGAGTGACCTGATTACTAATTCAAGTTATACACTCAATACACTAAAATAATTTTCATCAGGTGGAGAAATCCCACCCCGCGTGAATTATATTTACATATCTTCGTAATCAAACTCATGACAAAACTCATGAAAACCATAGCTTGACATGGCATACAGGAATTCTTAACGGTACATTTGAAGTTCCTACGGTTTCAGCACATCGGTACTTTCCCATGCGGCGCAGGAAGAATTAAACAATGAGGAAATCCTTGGTTGCGATTATACATGCGATACGAGTGACAGGAATAAAACTTATGGATAAGATGTTTCCAGTGCCCTCACAAGCTTGGTTTTCAAATACTGAGTCTGGAAATTAAGTTATAGGGGAATATAAGCAAATCCTGATGGCGGGGATCTCCCCCTCCCCCTTAAGACAGTGACATTTTCATTTTCTCTCGTCTATTAGTATCGCCGAACAATGCTTTGGCAGTGCCATAGTTAAAGCTTTTTACAAAAATGTATTAACTTGACAAATTCTGAAGAAAAAGCGTGAAACAACTGGTCCAGCGGGCAGCTGAATTCAGCATCCTCGGTCAGGACAGTAAGCCGTACACTGAAAAAAGTTGTTTGGGAATTTACCACACACGTGCAAGGTCGTAATAATAAATTAACGATAGGTGAGCCCCCCCCCCCTTTTTTTTCTCACGCAAACGCGAGAAGTATCACTCGAAAACTTTCTTTGCACGAGGCGACACATTGCTGAACACATCTGCATATGCCGGCAGACCTCACTTATGCCACCCGAGATGGGTTAAAACAATCATAACGCCATGATTTAGGTTGCACAAGGCGTCCTCATATCACCAGAATATTACCTGCCCCACTCTGAAAGAAATATTTGTGCAGGCCAGCAAAATATTTGTTTGCATATGGCCAAACAAACATACAGATACTTTGGGAAGATATTTATGTTGAGCGAAGAAAACTTTAAAATCTACAACGGCGATTTTCTTCACCTAGTAAAAATACACAAATGAATTGACAAAACCTCTGAGTAAACCAACAAAATTCGACTGCCAACAAAATGCATAGTAGACCAAACTGTATAAAAATTGTGTGGCCATGTGTATAAACAAACATACATTGTTTGCTCAGCAAACATTTCTCTAGGTGCAGCGAACTAATTCAGAAAGCAGCCGAGGTTACACAAGGAAGAAAACTCAGATAAAAATTATTGCTCACTCGACCGACGAAACAGCTTTATGCCGACCCAAAAGGCGTCGAGGTCGACATCTGCTCGACTAAGGACTGCCTCTCAATTCTCCGAAATGTCTCTAGAAACATGTCTCTCTGGATATATTTTAAGCGTTGAAAGGCACTTTAAGAACTGCGCAAAGACAGTCTATATATGGTAGACCCTTAGGTTAAGTGACAATGAGTCACGGCGATTCTCTGAGTATTTACTCGTGTGCATAGATCCTTCAGAAATTGCAGGCGACTGGGTATAAGCATAAATAATTAAAATACTTGCTGCCTTCTTAATAAATAAACAGTATCGTAGAAAGGTGCTGGATGTTGTAAATAATTATTTAATTACTACAACTTCTCTTTTATATATTTTTTCCTTAAGTAATCCAGCAATCAAGCCGTCAACACAGCTAGCTAAACCAACTGTTCACAACTTGTACAGGAAACAGTTTTAATAATGTACTCACAGATTGATATAACGTAAACTTCTCGTGCTATGTATGGGCTAGATATGTTCTTTATTATAAGCGTTATGCTAAGAATGTTGCTGTGTAGTTTGCTGAGCAAAAGAATGAGATCCTTAAGAGTGCATGGGACAAATCGACGCTACAAGCGTTAATAGCATACCTCAAATTTTTGGCAAGCTAATGTAGGCAAACCAAGAAAGGGCAATACAACATAAATAATTTAAATTACTTTTTGAACAAATATTTTACCAGGGCGATGCGCTTCTGTCGAGGTGTTTCTCGCGCCGTATATGTTTACACGTCATTGCGGTGCGAGATACTGTGCAAAATAAATGCATCAGAGTGGCAAAATATATACCCATAAAGTTGGGAAAAAAATCCTTATCCAGACCGTCTCCTTCTTAGTTTTTGTGCGTAGGCTTAACAAAAATCTGTGGAATGCGATTAATTTATTTAATGTTTAATCTCCCACGCCTGTGCAGGACCGGTCAAGTTCAAGGGTAGAATTTTACATGTTAAATGATGTTACAAGTGTCTCTGCTACCTTTCACCATATCGCTCCAAACAAAAAAAAAACGCTTTGTGTATTTTTACCGGGCTACATTAATATACCAAGATTTTTGTAAAATTAATATCATGAAAAGAGCGGGTAAATTAATATTTATATACAAACAAAAACATGAAAACACGAACTCCTACTTACTGTCTTGTAGCTCTTCAAAGATAAAATTAATAATGGCAGAAATTTAACAGTAAATAGGATTCCAAAATTTTACAGCTACGATGATTTTAATAATATACAATATCTCGAGAGCAATTTCATGGGTTTCAATACTATATGGTTGGAGGCGTTCTATTTATTTTCATCCATACTAAAACACCATCACGGACGTTTATTGTCCAGGATCGTACGAAGTTGCCTCGTGTATGTGAAAAAAATATCACACAGGAACAACTGGCGATAAGTCGGACGAGAAAAATTGCTTCTGATAAGCATTACTTCATGACGTAGAGTTTCTTAAACCTTTTCAACTTCGATGAAATGCCATTTGTGCAAATAAGTTGCCTTGGCTAGAAATAATATTATAATATTTGAGTGCGAGGCAAAGAGGCGATTAACTGAGAAAATCCTAAAAGTCAGCACATGTAAACGTTCGTGATGCGAATGAAAAAAAAACACAGGCCTATAGAACTACATCACGGTATGAGTTCGACAATTTGGCCTACACGGGATGTAGCACATGAAATAGTTAAAAGCGATATTGTTTGATCTCATAGAGTTTTAAAAAATAACTATCAGAAATTTTTACTTATGTTAACATTAAGCACTGCAATCAGTGATATTAGTGTACCCAGCAAGTATCAATAAAAATTGGGACCGAAGAAATTCAGACCTTTAGGTAGTACTGTTATTGATTGCAGCATATGGCACTCATTGGTAGCTCTACCAAGTAATTTTCTGTTCAGCATTGCATATACATGTTTTGTAAAGTAAAAACAAATAAACCAATACAAATACTCACAAATACAGGACGACAGGGAGTTGTAGGTGCGTAAAATCGGCTTACCTGAAAAGAGACAAAAATAATATTTAGTATTATCTCTGAGTACGCAAACCTTAAATAATTTAATGCGTAATTTAAAAACGAAAACTACAACTATATGCTTACTCCGAAAACGTAAAACACCACAAATAACACATAGTTCAAAGGAAAAGTTGCTATATAATGCCTACTTTTACGAGAACTTCTGGCTGAAAATTATTAAAACAATTTCTTTCGGGTGGATGAGATTTTAAAACTGTAGCGTTACTGCATTACTACTTACGAACTTATTTGATCAATTACATTTATTTATGTTTGTATGCTAAGGAGGTGGAGTTCTGCCTATAAGCCTACAGCATATAGGCGTCTAATGTGCGACGAAAATAGTAACTGAGATTCATGTGTGATTACGTAATGGGAAAATACATCTGTCAACTAAAAAAATCAGTTCTCTAAACTAGTGTTTATATTTTATTAGCGTCTGCCAAGGCTGTGTGTGTATATAACTTCTTAACTCGCTGACAAATACTGTATAGCGATTACGAATTAAAGCCGAAAGAAACACTTTCTTTCGACTTGAATTCGCCTATAACGGTAACGTCTGTCAGAATTAAGTTTTACATACGGAAAAGCATATTAGTATGCGTTCATGCTGTCAAGATGGGACAGTGACAACACAATGGTCTACAATTTCTGGAAAACTCGGGTTTGATCACTGGTCAAGACATCATTGACATTTTTCATGGTTTTCCGAAATCATTCCAAGCGATTGCTGACACGGTTCCCTAACACAAGCCATGAGATAGTACTTCCCATTCCTGCTTGTCGAAGCAACTTGTTCCGTCTCTAATGGACTAACTGTAGACGAGACTTTAAACCCTGCCAACCTGTAGAACACAAAGAATCTCACTCCGCAACAAAGGGAATAAATGACTTGGTGAACGTTCGGTTTACATTTATCATTGTTGAGGACCTTGACACTGAGCTAACGTAAAATATTTTATTAAAGGCTACAAATATATATAGCTTGAAAATAATTTAAAGGAGAAATAAGATTTTAAAAGAGCTCAATATAATCATCCATATAAATAATAATGTATTTATTAAGGTGGCGAAGTTAAGTTCAAATGGACTTGTCTGCCACCTAATCACTGTAGTTAGTAAGGCAAATACAAATACACATGAAAATACCATTTATAGTAACAGATACATTACAGTAAACGTTATGATATTGAAGATAGAAAGATATTCATCATGAAGCAAAGCTACATTACACAGGAATATTATCTTTACGCAGAGATTGAAGTAATTATTATGCAAATATTTTACTACACAACTACATAGACACATTTAAGTCGTAAACTTATTAATATAGTTTTACACATATATTACAAAATATTCTGACACATTTATTCGCCACATACATACAAATATAGACGAACAGGTGTGCCAAATGTAAATAAAAAATGGCGTGGGTGTGGAGGAGGGCTGGGGTGAAGAATAATCTGCTGTCTTCGGTACTTACTGATAATAAATTTAAGCTTCCGTAAGAAATTCCTAAAACTCATGACTGGTGTGCAAAAGATTATATTATTAGGGAGTTTGTTACGGATTCGAACAGATTCAACAGGAAAAGAGCTGGAGTATAAAACTGACTTGTGGGATGGAATTGCAAGGAGGAGGAAACTACGGAATCTAGTATTGGACACAATTAAAACGACCGCTCTCATAGTTGCGTCCAATGACTATCGCTCGAGAATGTTAGGCGCGCGCACATCCTACAATGCAGCATTATTCCGTGCGAATGAGTGCTTGAGGACCCGCCAGCGGTGTGGCTGTCCTGTGCGTTTAATTTGTTCACGCACATCTGCCGCCGACTATACCTCATCAAAGCAACAATAACAAAGCAAAATAACATTCAGTAGCGCAAAAGTTTCTGTTGACGGAGCGATGGCTGCGGCAGACTGCAGCTCCAGGAGTGTAGTGCGTTCGTAGATGTGCGGGCGAGCGGAACAATCCATCACGCATTCGCGCTCACCATACCGGACCCACACCTTGTATTATGGTATGGGCAGGAAGGGGAAGGTGTGTAAGCTGCACATCCCGATCACCTCTGGTATTCATTCAGGGGAGGGTGACTAGTGCGTCGTACATTCGTGACGTGGTCGATGCCATCCTCCGACCACGTCCACGACAAGCAGCAGGAATCGATCTTGCAGCACGATAACGCGCGTCCCCGCGTCGCCAGGGCAACACAGCGTGCTCTACACGAAGCACGCGTGTTACCCTGGCCTGCTGGACCACCGGACCACAGCCGTGTCTAGCTTGCGTGGGACGTGGTGGAACGGCGTCTGACATCCAACGGCAGCTCCGGCAACGACCATCGCCACGTCAAAAAGTGCAGAGAGTAGTGCGTCAGCGAAAAGCGGGCAACACTTGGAAGGTTGGTTTCAGAAGCCCTTAAATAACCCCGTGAACAGTCTATACCGTGACGGAGTATGTGATATGTTCAATACCACGGCGATCTCCTGGACGGGATATTCACGGTTATTAAAGGCCTTCTGAAAAAAAGGCCACTGCCCGTACCTGCGCAAGTTTTAACGGACACGTTGACTGACGTGCGCCCAGTAGAGTTGGTAATGACGGAGTGAGAATGGTCTCGTGTCTTAACTTTGAAATAAAAGTGATAGGTAAAAAAATTGCGAATTCTGAAATTATTTCTTCAGTTTTATTTTTTTTTTAACGCACGTAATGTAAGAATGACAAAAATTGTAAATAACTGTTTTTGTTATAATTGTAAAGCTTTACTTGACTGACACGTGAATAAAGTGGCCATACTCATGACAGTGTTAGTTATATATATATATATATATATATATATATATATATATATATGCGGAGCTTTATATAAGGAGAGATTTCGAAAGTTCTCTGTTTTGCCGTGAACAGCATACAAAGCAGCAGATCGTGCTTTGTGGGAACCGTCTTGCCTTTTTGAAAAAATTTTCCCTGCCGTATCAGAAGGTTCAGTAAAAAAGAAATTCGGGCGTGTCTTGTGCACGTCCCACGGAAGGTGCATGCAGCACAATATTAACTGAGATCTATGTCCGGTTTAAAATAAAATATTAACCGGGAAAGACATATGTTCGTTACATTTTTGCAACTTCGTTATCGAAGCCATGTAACAGAATTACTTCAGTCGCAAATACGTTCTCTGAAACTATTTGTTCTTAGTAGGATGAGGTGACTTGTGTGAGTCGCGTGCATCCATATGCTTAGTTCTAACTTCCGTTCGATACTGAACTACGAATGAGTTTATATACTTTAAATGCAGACTGTTATCCCTTGGTAGGTTTTGTTTGCAGCGAAAATGCTCAGCCTTTGTACAGCCGATGCGTGACTTACAATTTAGGGTCTTTTATTTGTGGAATGCCAAAACGAATTTTTTTAATTTATTTTCCATACAGAAAATGTTTATATTAAGTGCCTAAAACTAGCGGCTGTAGAGAAGAAGGTGTAAAATGAAGATATTTTATTTCTGAAGCAATGCTCAAAATGCAGCTATTCAGCATCGTTGCTTGTAGAGTAAGGGTCGTCAATAGGCGAGCCACTGGTATGCGACAACTGTGTTGGCTGCAACTTTAGCTCACGGCACGTCGGTAGGCAATGGTATCTTTCTCGTGACTGTACTACACTGAGAAAACACTAGAAATAGCAATAAAAAAATATATAATAAAATATACGTATCGAAAATGTTAAAAGAGTAAATTCATGTCCCATGTTTAAGTTAGCAATTTTCCAAGAAGGTGCAATAGCGGCATCAGCAAAAAAACATTTCATAAACTTTTTAAATTCTTAACAACAATACATTCATACGGTAATTTGTTAAAGCAATTTATGGCACTGGCAATGTTAAGGACGTTTCTGTTCAGGATTTTGCTGTAAACAAGTAAATTTTGTGTTTTATAGACATGATAGGCTGTATAAATTTCACATCGCCAATAAATAATCCATAATTTTACGTTAACGCGAAAACAATAAGAAAGCAAAATTTTAAAACAATTACTCAGAGAAGAAAAATTAAAACATCTTGCAAAAGTAGATTTTTTTTTATTCGGTTGTTGTTATATATTTATTTTATATGCTCATAAATATATCTTTTTTATTTATTTGAGATAATTATATAGCTTTATCAAAAAGTTATTTTCTAAAATTTATCTGGATAGTATAACAAGTTCACTGGAAATATAATATTTTATAAACTTTTAATTACCTAGTATTGAAATCGTTAGTTACTTGAGCAGAACACTGCGAGTACAAATTTGGGAAATTTGGGGAATGCTAAGAATACGAGGAATTTGTAGGAATTTAGGTACTGAATAATTGATAAATAAAAAAAAAATTACTTCAAAATTTTCTTTGGTTAACGTTAACTTTTATACACACATATAAGCATACGCTAACGCATGGTATACACATCAGCCACAGTTGACAAAATAGAATACTGCTGCCATTAAACATAACCACTGCTCTAGAATATAAAAACAAGGTAATTCAGAAAAAGCTTCATACATACGTGTTAGTGCTAAAGCAGAACAGAAGCTGCTGTACCGGCGAAGGAAGTACATTCGCGCAGGAACGCACCACGCGAATCTCTATTGATGGCGGGAAGTCTGCGGCGACAGCCATTATAATTGGGAACGGGGCACCGTTGTAATGAAGTTCCCTATCTGGGGACGACTGCAAGGAGGGAACGAGAGAGAAAAAGAGCGAGAGAGGAAGATAGGATGCTTAATAAGCAATTGCCAGAGAAGGAGGTGCAGATGACGGCCGCGAATATTGATGCGTTGTAGGAATGAGGGTGGGAGGGGAGGATAATATCCTCCCCCCCTATTTCCCTTCTTCGAAGATGTCCTTAAGGTTCAAGTAGGGTGAGCAAGGCTTTTCAGCAAGGAGTCGGGATGCCTGGAGTTGAAAGTCAGAATATGGAGGTCACGCTGCAAAGACCCCATCTTCTGATAATGGAAGCAGGAAATTAATTATACCCTGATTAAATTTTTTTCTTGAAATATTTGAAAACCACTACATTAACAAAGAGATCTGTTCCAGGACGAAAATCTGCATACATTATTTTTTTAAGCAGTCTTGCCTTATTTTGAATAAGAAAAATAACTGACTTGGGCATAGAAATAGAAAGAAACCCAACAGAAATAATATGTATGTTAGTACTTAGTTGATAATTTTTACGTGCATGACTGCTCTAACTAATATATTCTTGCTTTGTATAACCGCGAGTTTTCCATCAAACGAGGACGCAAAGTCGTTGTTTTAATGCTGCTCAACTGCATAAGGGATGATTTAGCTTAACTTTTTCATTTACGCTATCTTAGAAAACGGCGGGCCAGCTACAATATCTCTTTAGAGTAATTTTCTAGACATAACCAAGCTTTGTTTTCACGAGGCGGAGGAATAACCTGAAACGATAACTTCGACAGAGCTTCAGGAAAGCTGAAATTAGCCACGAGTTTCAGGAAAGTTGAAAGAAACCATGAGCTTCAGGAAAGTTGAAAGTAACCACGAATGGCGTGGCGGTACGTGTAATTAGGCTGGCGTAATCGTGTAGCTCGCCAATACTGCTTGTACAGGACTGATATCACAAGTCAAGTCACTTTAGACGCTTAAATATTAATTTCTCAAGAACACTCGCGAGTTTTAATTTATATATACAAATGTCTACCTTGAAAGATTCAGCAAGTTCTCTCCCCCCCCCCCCNCCCCCCCCCCTTTTTTCCGTCGCAACTTAAGGCAAATGCTTTGCAATTATAGCTCGTAAATTACTCAACCGATCCCACTAAATTTGGCGTGTATGTAACACCGTAGTAGTCAATGTAAACGTATGCAAAAATAACTTATTTTTAAAATGGTGGTCATATAAATGTTTATAACAATTATTCAGGTTTACAATAATCGTTCGTGTACTCAGTAACTGCGCGAAAATGCCTCAAAATTTCGTGGTGAGGAAATCACCTGGATTAATATGTCTTCATCTCTGGAATAAAAGCTGCTCGATGTAAGTTTTAGCGTACGGAGTGATTTTTCAGATCATTATCTAGAGTCGTACTGCTAATTGCAGTGGGTTGAATAAGTAGCTTCATAAAATACCAACACGTATCTCCAAACAAAAGACAGTCATGAGCTGAAAATTATTTGAGTGAATTTCTGGTCTACAACCATGTGGCAATTTTTACGAAAATTCACTACGCAGTTTTTAACAGCGTATGCCGGTATACAATTTCCAAACAGGAACGAGACGCCATGCTGTGCAGTGTGACTGCTATTAAATCCAACACTACTTAGAATAAGAAATTAAAATTTTTCACAGTATCTGCATTATAATATGAACACATAAAACAGTGTTTCCACTTGGGAGATTTCAAGCTGTCATTAAGGAATAAAATGGCACGTGTCCGAAGGCAGCTGTTAAGTAGGTGGTAAAGAGCACTTTTTTCAGAACCGTCAATGGCAACATAAAATTTGCCCTTACTCTGCAAAATCATTCCGTAAGCTAAAACTGATATCGAAAAACATATTCACATTTTGACGTAGCGAATTAAACCAGGTGACCGTGTGCACGATGCATAGTAAGTCGCGCCGGCCCAAGGACAGACTTGGCTCTACCTACCCGAGTGAAAGAGAGAGACAGAACGACTTGCAAAGCACCAACCGCAGGTAGCTGGCAGGCGGGCAGACGAATCTGCAGGCCCTTCCTCCCACCTGCCGTACCATCGTCGTCCAATGTTTCCTTTCCCGGGGAGAAGTGGCCCGTACATTGGCAGAGCTACCAAGTCCTAAGTTACAGCGGCGCTACAGTAATTACAATTAAGTCCATGTGAGGTATTTCCAAGGTAGAGTGAACACACCTCAAACAGACTATTGAAAAAATAATCACTGCCCATAAGTACGTGCATGCTAATTGACTCACTGGCATGCAGATTGCTAGGTAAGATGACAGTCAATTAATTAAAATAGTTCTTAACACCCAGCAATGTATTGTGAGAGTAATGTTTAAATTTATGGCCATTAAATAAAGCATTTCTTATTTTCCACACATAAGTGTACGAATTTCCATGTTTATAGCCCATTTATTTTGCTAACATTTGCAAGATTTTACTTTTGTGTCGTATGAACAGGGCCACGTGTTTTTCGCGAAAAGATTTAAGGGGAGGATAGACTTCCAAATCCTATGTGCACACTCGTGGTCTTAATTCGACTACTGGCCGCTTGTATTCGTGTAAAGACGGCCTGTTACATGAAAGAGCCAATAAGAGTTAAGTTTAGCCGATAATAACCGTCCGTGATTCGCGGGCAGTCAGATAAGACGCGTAACAATTCAAATGATCCAATCACGAGAGTGGTCCTGAACTCCAGTGCTTTGGAACAGAACTTGTCCTGAAATATTTTCGCGAAGGACAGGTCTCTCTGCGTATGAATAAAGTGACCAGACCCACGGCAATGTTAAATTTTGCATTAAGCAGAAGGATACATAATGGCAAAAAAAAGTAGATACTAAGCACGGCTCTTTCAAAACTGCTCAATTAACCATGAACTGTTTATACGAAGCGTTTAAATATTCACTGCGCCTATTTGTCTCACGGATCTGACTTTTCAGTGGACGGTAAGCGATGCAGGGGAGCTTTCTGTGACACTAACGCGATAAAGAATGCAAAAATCCAGGAAAATGTTATATTCCGCACACGAGAAAGAACTGGGGCATGTGATTCCCCCTCTCCAGGCGCCTTCTTTCTCTCTCTCTCTCTCTCTTCCTCCAATCCGCCAGCCAACCCTCGTCCCAGGATGTAGAGCAGTATTCGTCATGACGGTGAAAATAATTCCGGTTTCCATGGCAACGCTCGCCAGTGCGTGCGTGTGTGTGCTCTCACACACGCGGGAAAATGAATAATAATAAAAAAAAACATATCCAACGAGCTGAGCAAGTAAAATGAAACACGGCGCGCTCTACCGTCAGTGTGAGGGGAGTGTCGGTTTTTCTATTACACCATAGTTGTTTTTTTTTTTTAATCCGAGCGGACATGTACGATGTCAGGATGATTTCGAATATATCGGCAGAGAGCTGCAGCCCGCGTGCCAGCAGACATTTTTTTCCCGCTATTATTCGCAAGATCGCGACACTTTCAAATTTAAGACCGCTTTCGATCAGAGAAGTTGACCGATGGCAATGAAAATGTTGTATTAGGCTGTTCGCGGTTAATTGTGAGATTTTTAAATCAACCTCTGAAAAATGTTACTGCCCCTACCTGCATATATTTTAACGGGCACACTGAGTGGCATACGCCCAGTAAAGTTGGTAACGTCTCAAGGAAAGTAGATCCATATCATAACGTTAAATTAAGTGCCAGGCAAAAATTTGTGACTAGCAAAAATTACTGCTTTTTCTTTCTGTTTTTTTTTTTATGCGTACAAGTGTATTTATCGAACAGGAATTTTTTGGCCGGTACTTTCCACTGTTGAGGCTCAGTGCCTAATGATATTCCNTACAAGTGTATTTATCGAACAGGAATTTTTTGGCCGGTACTTTCCACTGTTGAGGCTCAGTGCCTAATGATATTCTCTGTGGGAAACTGAGTCGTGAACCGTGCTACTGTCATGAATGGTTTGTATTCTCACAGCCAAACACAAGTCCTACATGTCACTGGCTGTGATAACGCAACAAGTGATGTGTCGGTTTAAGAGCAGCACGCATCATAAAGTTTCCTATTTGCGACACCCGAAACCGTAAATCAATGTAAATTTGATTGGGTCAATATCGTTAGTGGGATAATTTTATTTTCTAAAAAGCAGTATGCCTACGAATGGAGTCCCACCTTTCGATACAATTCATTTTGAATTTTAAAAAAAATGACCTGCGATTTTAGTATTCGTTACCTACGGATAATTGTAGATCAAGTACGAATTCGTTAGCATTACTTTTGCAATTAGATCATTTTAACTGGTGCCTCCCTACGTCATTGCGTCAAACAGTAAAAACTTCACAGTGGTGTTGTATAATCTCGCGGATTCAAGTTAGAAAGAAAATACGCGAAGCAACAATCAAAGTACAAATGAGGTAAACTCGATAATACTGTATACAATNTTCAAGTTAGAAAGAAAATACGCGAAGCAACAATCAAAGTACAAATGAGGTAAACTCGATAATACTGTATACAATCGGGACTAGGGGCGTAGGTGCCGCGGAGCCACAGCAGCGATCTTGGATGACGTCACGCGGCAACCTCCTGCTCTGTCATTCCTTGTAAACGTCGGCCATTTTGGATTCCCCTTCCACTCTGTCATTCCTCGCCAACGGCGGCAATCTTGGATGTCCCCACTTCACTCACTTGCATTCCGAGTGGGGTTTTTTTCTCAGAGTCCTCCCGATCTCCTTTATTTTCTCACGTTCTCTCATTCCTTCTTACCGGATGTCCCCACTTCACGCTCTTGCATTCCAAGTGTGGCGTTTTCTCAGAGTCGTCCTGATCTCCTTTATTTCCTCATGCTCTCTCTTCATAACATACGCATCACCCACGACAATGAAAAGATCCGAAGGGTCAAGTATGTCCTAAGCTTACTTATAAGCATAGTTGGCTGTAATTTCCGAACCATGTAAGAAACAACCACCAAATTCATAACATAGGCATCACTCCCGACAATGAAAAGGGCCGTAGGGTTAAGTATGCCCTAAGCCTACTTATAAGCATAGTTGGCAGTAATGTCCGAACCGTTTAAGACATAGTCAACAAATTAAAATTAGGCATCACCCCCGGTAACGAAAAGGACCGCAGGGTCAAGAATGACTTAAGCACACTTATAGGCATAGTTGACTGTAATTTCCGAACCATTTATGGTACAACCACCAAATTCATAACATAGTATCATACCCGATCACGAAAAGGGCCGCGAAGTCAAGTATATCCAGAGCGCACCTATAAGCATAATTGTATGTAATTTCCGAGTAATTTAAGATACAGTTACAAAATTCATATCATAGTCATCGCCCTTGATGTTAAATAGGACGATACAGACAATTAGACCTTCAGCCCTCGTATAAGAATAGTGGGCTGTAATTTCCGAACCATTTAAGATACTGCCACCAAATTAATAAAATAGGCATCACCGCCAACGACGAAAAGGGCCGCAAGGGCAAATATGCTTTAAGCCTACTTACAAACATAGTCGGATGTAATTTCCGAACCGTTTAAGATACAGCTACAAAATTCATGCCATAAACATCACCCCCGATAACGAAAAGGGCCGCAAGGTCAAGTTGCCCTAAGTCTACTTAAAAGCATAGTTATCTGTAATTTCCGAACCGTTTAATATATAGTCACCAAATTCATAACATAGGCATCGCCCTTGATGCTGAATAGGACGATGTATACTATTAGGCCTTTGTCCCTCGTTTAAGCATAGTCGGCTGTGATTTCCGAAATATTTAAGTTACAGCCACCAAATGCATAACATAGGCATCAGCCCGATGGCGAAAAGGACCACGGGGTCAAGTATGCCATAAATTCACTTATAAACATAGTTGGTTGTAATTTCCGAACTGTTTAATATATAGTCACCAAGTTCATAACATAGTCATCGCCCCGACAATGAACAGGGCCGCAGGGTCAAGCATGTGCTAAGTACACTTATAAGCATAGTTGCCCACCATTTCCCACCCACTGAAGCTATATGCATCAAATTCATATCATAAACATCCCCTCTGATGAAGAACAGGGTGGTAGAGTCAAGTACACTTTAATACTTTTATAAGCATAGTCGACCGACATCTACCGTCCACCGAAACTATCGTCGTCAAATTTATAACATAGACATTGCCACTGAAAACGAATAGGATGGTATTGTCAAGTACGCTCATAGCCTCGTATAAGCATAGTTGGCTACCATTTCCCAGCCACAGAAGCCATAGTTACCAAATTCATATCATAGGCATAACCTCCGATGACAAACAGGGTAGTAGGGACAAGTTCACCTTAATCCCACTTATAAGTATAGTTGCCCGATGTTTCCCACCCTCCGAAGCTACGACTACCAAATTCAGATCACAGTCATCACTTACGACTGCAATCAATGAGATAAGGGCAAGTAGGCCTTAAGCCCTGTTACAAGCATAGTTGATCATCATTTCCAAACCTTGAAGTTCGGGAACATGCAATAACCATCCACGCATGTAAATAAAACAAAGGTATACATACAGGCGCGTCGCAAAGTTACAGTTCCATGTAGGAGTGTAAGGTCCGAAATAACACACACATACGCATCGGCCTGCATTCACCCGTCTAGCAAATGGGTGTATACTGATTTCCCTCTACCCCACTACAAAAAGAATTACAACATAGCTTCGTATTCGACCAGTTGGATGGTGACATAAATTATTGCAACCATAGAAAACTGATCGGTTGTTAAACAGAAANTACAAGTGTATTTATCGAACAGGAATTTTTTGGCCGGTACTTTCCACTGTTGAGGCTCAGTGCCTAATGATATTCCCTGTGGAAAACTGAGTCGTGAACAGTGCTACTGTCAGAATGGTTTGTATTCTTACAGCCAAACACAAGTCCTACATGTCACTGGCTGTTATAACGAATCAAGTGATGTGTCGGTTTAAGAGCAGCACGCATCATAAAGTTTCCTATTTGCGACACCCGAAACCGTAAATCAATGTAAATTTGATTGGGTCAATATCGTTAGTGGGATAATTTTATTTTCTAAAAAGCAGTATGCCTACGAATGGAGTCCCACCTTTCGATACAATTAATTTTGAATTTAAAAAAAAAAACCTGCGATTTTTGTATTCGTTACCTACGGATAATAGTTGATCAAGTACGAATTCGTTAGCATTACTTTTTCAATTAGATCATTTTAACTGGTGCGTCCCTACGTCGTTGTGTCAAACAGTAAAAACTTCACAGTGGTGTTGTATAATCTCGAGTATTCAAGTTAGAAAGAAAATACGCGAAGCAACAATCAAAGTACAAATGAGGTAAACTCGATAATACTGTATACAATTCTTTAGTTTACTGTCAAATGACGGAAATTTTTCCGATTTCAAGACATAACTGCAACACACAAATAATTAGACAACATTAATCAGCAGGGATAGTCAATATTTTTCGGCGCTATACCACAAGCTAAGTAGAGCGGAATAGTCAAATACACATTGTTAAGTAGTAGAAAAATGTTCCTTCACGCGATCGGGGCTAGGGGCGGAGGTTGCGCGGAGCCACTGCAGCGATCTTGGATGACGTCACGCGGCAACCTCCTGCTCTGTCATTCCTTGTCAACTTCTACCATATTAGATTTCCCCTCCCGCTCTGTCATTCCTCGCCAACGGCGGCAATCTTGGATGTCCCCACTTCACTCACTTGCATTCCGAGTGGGGTTTTTTTCTCAGAGTCCTCCCGATCTCCTTTATTTTCTCACGTTCTCTCATTCCTTCCTACCGGATGTCCCCACTTCACGCTCTTGCATTCCGAGTGTGGCGTTTTCTCAGAGTCGTACTGATCTCCTTTATTTCCTCATGCTCTCTCTTCATAACATACGCATCACCCACGAAAACGAAAAGGTTCGAAGGGTCAAGTATGTCCTAAGCTTACTTAAAAGCATAGTTGGCTGTAATTTCCGAACCATGTAAGAAACAACCACCAAATTCATAACATAGGCATCACTCCCGACAATGAAAAGGGCCGTAGGGTTAAGTATGCCCTAAGCCTACTTATAAGCATATTTGGCAGTAATGTCCGAACCGTTTAAGATATAGTCAACAAATTAAAATTAGGCATCACCCCCGATAACGAAAAGGACCGCAGGGTCAAGAATGACTTAAGCATACTTATAGGCATAGTTGACTGTAATTTCCGAACCATTTATGGTACAACCACCAAATTCATAACATAGTATCATACCCGATCACGAAAAGGGCCGCGAAGTCAAGTATATCCAGAGCGCACCTATAAGCATAATTGTATGTAATTTCCGAGTAATTTAAGATACAGTTACAAAATTCATATCATAGTCATCGCCCTTGATGTTAAATAGGACGATACAGACAATTAGACCTTCAGCCCTCGTATAAGAATAGTGGGCTGTAATTTCCGAACCATTTAAGATACTGCCACCAAATTAATAAAATAGGCATCACCGCCAACGACGAAAAGGGCCGCAAGGGCAAATATACTTTAAGCCTACTTACAAACATAGTAGGATGTAATTTCCGAACCGTTTAAGATACAGCTACAAAATTCATGCCATAAACATCACCCCCGATAACGAAAAGGGCCGCAAGGTCAAGTTGCCCTAAGTCTACTTAAAAGCATAGTTATCTGTAATTTCCGAACAGTTTAAGATATAGTCACCAAATTCATAACATAGGCATCGCCCTTGATGCTGAATAGGACGATATATACTATTAGGCCTTTGTCCCTCGTTTAAGCATAGTCGGCTGTAATTTCCGAAATATTTAAGTTACAGCCACCAAATGCATAACATAGGCATCAGCCCGATGGCGAAAAGGACCACGGGGTCAAGTATGCCATAAATTCACTTATAAACATAATTGGTTGTAATTTCCGAACTGTTTAATATATAGTCACCAAGTTCATAACATAGTCATCGCCCCGACAATGAACAGGGCCGCAGGGTCAAGCATGTGCTAAGTACACTTATAAGCATAGTTGCCCACCATTTCCCACCTACTGAAGCTATATGCATCAAATTCATATCATAAACATCTTCTCTGATGAAGAACAGGGTGGTAGAGTCAAGTAAACTTTAAGACATTTTATAAGCATAGTCGACCGACATTTCTCATCCACCAAAACTATCGTCGTCAAATTTATAATATAGACATTTCCGCTGAAAACGAATAGGATGGTATTGTCAAGTACGCTCATAGCCCTCGTATAAGCATAGTTGGCTACCATTTCCCAGCCACAGAAGCCATAGTTACCAAATTCATATCATAGGCATAACCTCCGATGACAAACAGGGTAGTAGGGACAAGTTAAACTTAATCCCACTTATAAGTATAGTTGCCCGATGTTTCCCACCCTCCGAAGCTACGACTACCAAATTCATATCACAGGCATCACTTCCGACTGCAATCAATGAGATAAGGGCAAGTAGGCCTTAAGCCCTGTTACAAGCATAGTTGATCATCATTTCCATACCTTGAAGTTCGGGAACATGCAATAACCATCCACGTGTGTAAAGAAAACAAAGGTATACAAACAGGCGCGTCGCAAAGTTACAGTTGCATGTAGGAGTGTAAGATCTGAAATAACACACACATACGCATCGACCTGCAGGCACCCATCTAGCAAATAGGTGTATACTGATTTCCCTCTACCCCACTACAGAGAGAATTACAGCATAGCTTCGTATTCTACCAGTTGGATGGTGACATAAATTATTGCAACCATAGAAAACTGATCGGTTGTTAAACATAAATGCTCGGCGTCGGTACTGCATGAAGGCGGCACTGAGGGATCAGCAGTGAGGGGTCAGCAGTGAGGGGTCAGCAGTGAGGGGTCAGAAGTGAGGGGTTATTACTGTGAAATCGACTATGAAATGTGCGTGTAACACCATCAGTCCAACACAAGGGCCGGCTGCCCGTGTCATCGTTAGCCTGGGTAACCGGTAACAACCAGATATATATTGAAAAATACAGTGGTGTACAATTGTGCCAATATCAAGCCATACATTAGTCGCAGGTTACACTAAAGCATGTACGCATTAATATAAATAAACGCCATCAGTCTAGCGCAAGGGTCGGGGAAACCGAGTGTAAAATATATTAAATGGCCCTGTACATGAAATATCAGTCCCATAACAAACAATAAAGGACTGGCATATATGCAAGTACATCACGAGCATGATGTCATAACGAGTCACAATATATAATAAATACCCGATGGAGCCACAGTGCATGCTATCATGCCAAGAAGTTTAATAAAAGCTAGAATGTACACCGACATGAGAAAGAACGAATGATCCCAAGGGCCAAATGTAAAAATGACTGCAATGCGTCAAGTGCGAAACACATTATGCAACTTGTAAAGACTGTGTTACTTTGTTGGCCACTAAAAAAAATATATGAAACCATTTGTCGCGCAAGAGAGACGTCACTGCTATACGTTGATCCACAGAGATATAAAAATAAAATGCAAATGAAAATAGTTATAAGTACCTACCAACCATTTCAATTACATATTACACAAGTGTCGGGTGCTGTGCGCTGCTTTAGATGACGCTAGACGAGACCAGACCATCCTGGTCAGTACAACAGAATAGCAAATGTTTTCCTTACTAAGCAAGTAAAACGAAACCGTAAAATTCAGAGTACATCCAACATTCACAACACTAGCAGCAGAATGCGTCCGTCCCGACCGACGTTGTGAGATAAAATAACATGGTGGGAATCTGTAAGGCTGCCCCAGACGGTCGACCTGCGACGCGAGCACCAAGCAGGTCTCTGCAAGTCGAAGGATGGTACATAACAATAGCCGAGAGAGGCGTGTCAGACTTCAGGGTGGCAGACTAGTCGAGTCACACACGCATGTCCCTTTACGAGAGTGAAAGGAATTCAGTTATACAGTAAAGGGAACAATTTATTTCGTTTTAATACATCAAGCTGTGAAAATTAGCATGTCTCTTTAAAATATCGCTTCAAATAAACTGGTGTTGGTAGAGGATATCGCTTCGGTCCACTCTACTCACTTTTAGCTCTATAAAAGCAGTTTGTATCACCACCACTCTTCACTCANGTCCCTTTACGAGAGTGAAAGGAATTCATTTATATAGTACAAGGGAACAATTTATTTCGTTTTAATACATCAAGCTGTGAAAATTAGCATGTCTCTTTAAAATATCGCTTAAAATAAACTGGTGTTGGTAGAGGATATCGCTTCGGTCCACTCTACTCACTTTTAGCTCTATAAAAGCAGTTTGTATCACCACCACTCTTCACTCAAAACTTCTTTCCCTCGTCGAGAGGACATAGTGAAAATGATGNGAACTTCATTCTCTCGTCGAGAGGACATAGTGAAAATGATGGGATGCTGTTCTAGTGGTCCGAAAATTTTATCGGCTATCGTGGCATATGGAAAGATTATATCACTTGTAGCACTCGACAAAGCTTGCATACCTGCCTAAATAATTCCTTCTCGCATATGCATGACACGTAATAAAATCCGTCTACAAACAACTAACTGTATATCTGCAACACGACGAAGAGATTCTTGGCTGTCTCCTATGCCTACAATGTTCTCAAGGTAGTTCTACCGTTACAGACACACCACATCCCAGGAGCTGGTGTAAGACACATCGGGAGCGAGTTGCAGTAGTAAAAGAAAAACAAGGCACCTACAACACTGAAAGATGAACAAGTGTAAAGACGTCGAGAGGTCGAACTGACAACTTCGCAGGCAAGACAGCGATCGACCTGATAAGATAACATATTTCAGTATACAAGCGAGCACCGTGGTGGAAAGCAGATCGCTACGACTGCATTCATATACTACGATCATGTACTCTGATACAATATGAAGATGGAATCAATGGTTGAAGACTTACCATCGGTAACACCGTCGGCATCGTCAACAGCAAGAGTACCTGAAGAGTCGCTACAAGTGTTACGGTATAAATGTTACTTCTCCGATCGCATATTCCGCTACAATATGAATATGGGATCAATGGTTGAAGAATTATCATCTGTAACACCAACAACAGCAAGGGTCCCTTGAAGAGTCGCTGCAAGCATTATGGTATCAATGTTATTATTGTGGAAATACTTTTAGTAAAAGTTGTAATGCACGCCGACATGAAAGTGGTCGTTGCGTGTTCAGCCCAGCATACAAGGCGTTCCACTGTGATAACTGCGATGCTGTGTTTACCCGCAGTGATAACCTGCATAAACATAACAAGAAGTGCAAAGGTAATGTTTGTAGTTCATCGGAAAGCGAGTGCAAGTATTGCGACAAGACACCATAAATGTCGACAGTCACCATAAATGTTTTGCTCGAATGAAGAAAATGTGTATAAAATATTATGTATTTTTATTATATAAAGTCTGTGAAATAAAGGTGAAGTGTATAACTTATTTCTATGTTATTAATTTATCTTAACCCATGCTAATAATAGGTTGACCTCCATCACTAGAAAAAAATTACTAGATTTTGTCTAAGTCTGAAAGAGAATTAGTATTTTTGTATAGTGTCAAATCTCGAACTCGGGTCCATACTGACGGCTGCTAGAACAATGCACACAGATGCTCTCGCCATCTTCGTTTCTCCAGTCGACTGCTAGAGTGCGCGACCATCGTCTGCTAGGGTCGCAGTGGTCTTCTGCAATCTTCGTTTTCCCTGTCACCTGTCAAGGGACGCCAACATCGATTGCATTACCTATGGTGGCCGCTAGGAGCACTGGCGTCGACACACATGACCGATTGCCGACATGCAGCATGCAGGACACCCTCCCATGCATGCAGTGCTCTGTGCAAGTACCTCAAACATTTCCAGACGCACGAGGTTTCGATCCAACCGCCAATGAGGGCTGCAGCTCGACGTTTCCGATAGCACAGAGTGTTTGCAGCAGTATGGTTATACTGTGAGGGCTAAATGTCGCAATAAACAGCATCAACCTAACACATGGGTTGGGGGGAACCTCATGCAACATATAAAACCGTCCCATACATGAACAAATTAAATCACATAATAATTAATATTAAAGGCTCAACATAGACGCAAGTTCACTGCAAGCACGATGACGTATCAATCCTCTACTATAAAAAAATAATACCTGATAGTTCCGTAGTCCGTAATAGCAATAACAGTGTTGCTATTGCGACGAGAACTTTAGAAAAAAAGGTGGACTGACCGGCAATGGGAAAAAGAGTTTATGTTCACAAGGACAAACATCAAAAACAATTCTGCAATGTGACTAATGCAGTACACTATTTACCTGAGGTGTTAATTTGAAGACGCATTACACGACTTGTAAAGGCTGTGCTCCTTTGCTTACCTCTAAACATCATGCATTTAAACCAGTGGTCATCCAAAAGACGACAAAACCGCTACATATTAATCATTAGATATAACAAAATGCAAAGGAAAATAGCTGTAAACACCTACCAACCGATGCATATTGCAAGAGTAACGAATGCTGTACATTATGTTAGCCCAAAAAATTACCGTCACGAAGCACTGAAGGCCAGCAGACACAAAAAGGAAAATAGTAATAAACACCTACCAACCAAAACGTATTGCACAAGCGACGAGCACTGTACATCGCATCAGTCGTTCCTATACAAGACCATGCGTCTGAAAACTGGCATGGTAGCATTGGTTAGAATAGCAGAATAAGAAACGATTTTCCCCACGTAAACCCTCCGAACGATCTACACTACAGTACAGAGGCACACGAATTCCACTACCAACCAACCCAAAATGTGCGAGCATCGAGAAACGTACGTCACATTAGACTAAAATAAAATACTAGGACAGAGTCGAGAAGCAGGTGGAACGACAAGGTCGG
Organism: Clitarchus hookeri; assembly: GCA_002778355.1. Taxonomy (NCBI): domain Eukaryota; kingdom Metazoa; phylum Arthropoda; class Insecta; order Phasmatodea; family Phasmatidae; genus Clitarchus; species Clitarchus hookeri. Next base: position 226,111 of record NQII01003986.1, read on the forward strand.
CACTGCTACATACCGACGCAAAGAGATAAAAAAAATAAAATGTAAAGGAAACTATTTGCAAGCACTTACCAGCCAGCCCATATTGCACAAGCGTCGGGTGCTGTATGCTGCTTTAAATTATGCTAGTCAAGACCAGACCGTCCTGGTCAGTACAACAGAATAGCAAATGATTTCCTTACGAACCGATCGGAATGAAACTGTCAAATTCAGANTCCTGGTCAGTACAACAGAATAGCAAATGATTTCCTTACGAACCGATCGGAATGAAACTGTCAAATTCAGATTACAGCTATCACTCACAACCCGCATCACTAGCGGTGAAATGCACCCACCCTGTCCGACATTGAGTGATAAACTAACATCTCGAGAGTCTGAAAGGTGATCAGATGGTCGACCGATGGTGTAGGTACCGTGCAGGTCTCATCGAACCGAGGGATGCTACATGCACTAGTCGAGAGTCGAGTCAGGCTCCAGGGTGGCAGACCAGCCGAGTGACTCATGCACTTCCCTTCACGAGAGGAATTCAGTTATACAAGGCAAGGTACACAATCCATTTGCCTCGCTCACAACAGCAGAAACCATATCAACAAGCAAGCGTGATGTTGACCTTATAAACCTATAAAACTTTCATAGGAACATGCTCGATCCCGTACCCCTCCGCAGGATTTTTTGAGCTCTGAGAAAAAATAAATAATAGCGCTCCTGGCTGTCACTCGATGACTTAAACTACTGTAAACAAGATGGCGGACACACACCAGAACCTCCTAGCACGTGATGAAGGAACTACTGGAAACAAGATGCTGGGCACACCAGCGCCCCTAGCAGGCGGCGAGGGAACTATTTAGACGGTGAGCGAAGAAGGAGACAATAGAAATAACTGAGGGGAGAAAGGAAATAGACAAGATGGAATGAGAGAGACAAGATGGAATGACANGAAGGAGACAATAGAAATAACTGAGGGGAGAAAGGAAATAGACAAGATGGAATGAGAGAGACAAGATGGAATGACAGCGCATGAAGAAAAACATGGAATGACAAACAGCCAAGACGGAATGAGAGAGCATGAGAAACAAACCGGAATTATAAAACATGAAAATACAAGATGGAATAATAGTGAATGAAAAAAAAAACAGAATGATAAAGCATGAAGTGCAAAAATAAAATGGCGGACGGAAACAATATGGTTGACGAAAACAGGATGGCGGAATGAAAAAAGATGGAGGTTTGGAAACCAAAAAACGGCCGGAAATAATATGGCGGATCCAAGATGGCGGCGGAACCGTAACCCCCCGCCCTTGTATTGGAAACCACCTTTTCTATCAGGTTTAATGTAACCAATAATAAGTTTTCGAAAAACATGTGAAATACACCCATTGCCAAATAAATTTGTATACCAGGGAGGAACCCCTTGAGTCAGACGAAATTCTATTGGTAGAATGGTTCAGAAATAAATTAAAGAAATGATTTCAGTACACTGTTCCATCCGTATTTGGCACAGGCGGGTGCCTTTAAAACCTCGTTGAACCGCCTCGTCCCTGGATACATAGGCGGATACGATCACGCATAAAACCAAATGAACGACTTTCGTTTTCTTGCAGCAAAATTTGCCCATAGTTGTTCCAAATTATGTTTCAAGCCACGAACACTTGGACATCGCGAAAGCTTATGTCCCGCCTAGTTTCATAAATTCTCGACAGACTACAAATAAAGTGAACGTTAAAACATTAAATGCAGAAATACATATGCCGTAGAAACTCGTGAAAACCAGATTTTTATGCTGGTGAGTGTGTGCAAGTTGTGTATTCTTCCGCCATATGGAAAATCTACCTTGCCATGGGTCTGATCACTTTATTCATGCCTCTGTCAAGTGAAACTGAGAAATCATTACAAATTATTAATATTTTATAGATTTCGTAATTCTAACACTTATGTGCAGTAAAAAATAAAGCAAAATAAATCACTCCAGTATTTACCTAACACTTTTAATTTAACGTTAATGAATGGAA
>NQII01003987.1:0-10469 GCA_002778355.1 Clitarchus hookeri
ACACTTAAAAGTCGGGTTTCGATGAAAATACATAACTAAAAACATCAATTGATTTGACCGCACGGTTAACACTGCGAAGGACACGGTTGAACTCGTATTAACTATTCACGAACACTAGGAAAGCAATTAATTCGAAATATATTTATAGCTTCTTATAATTTATTTTGTTCCACAAACCAATAAATTACCACTTTGCTTAAATGATTAGTTATTCTTTAAATACAGGCAATTAATACTGACTGCTTCTTTAAGAAAGAAATGTACATTATTAATGCAACTAATTACGCAGTATATTTATTGAGAGTACTCATACAAATGTTGAAACAAATTGTACTTATTTGAACAATACAGTTATTGTTCACTTGGAAAGTATATTTAGTGGGAAAGTGAGCTGTCTTAACAAGATTCGTAGTAACACACATTGCAATTTCTTATCACGCCAAGTACTAGAAGCTGACAGAAACACGTGCGAATGGCAGTAGACGGGTAAGACCTACAGCAGGTGTTTCCGCCGAGCGAGGTGGCGCAGTGGTTGAACATTCGGACTCGCATTCGGGAGGACCTGGCTTCGAATCCGTCTGGTGATCGCAATCACTGCAGGGAGATGCTGGGATGGTTCCTCGCTCCAGGCCATGGCAGATTCCCGCCCTGCTCCTGCGGCTCTGAGCCACTAGCTCCAACTCTAATGATGTCAATGTCGGCGAGACGTCAAGCCCTACCTACCTCATCCATTCGTGGTTACTTCCAACTTTGCTGAAGCCCTGCTGAAGTTCTACTTCCAGGATAATCCTCCGCCTCATGTAAACTAAGCCAAGCCGAATCTGGAAAATTACACCAATGGCACAATCCACCGTATTCGTCCGCACTCCCTGTAGTAATATTTTTACATGAGAACTATTTCGTGTTAGGTATTACCAACACACATATTTTCTCCCCGTTTCTATTAGTATTAATTATAGGTATAAAATATAATCATTTATATATGAAATACAAGTGTTGAAGTTATATTAAAAAACAAAGAATTTTTATGTTTACACAAGTATGAAACGCTTGTGATAGAAGAGTTATTTAGGAAGCAACCAAGCACGTCGTACATGGGGTGGTTTTTCAAAGGTTTAACTCACAAAGTGAGAGGAAACCGCGAGTGGACTGTACGCAGTTGTTTCATAAGAGGCGATGTTGTAATGCGCAGACACACAAACTCGCAATAGAGACGGGAGGCTGCGTGAGAAGCCACTGTGCCGGTTCTGCATTCTCACGCGAGCGTGACTGCACAGCGCGGAACTAAGTCACCAGCTCTCGCTGAAGTCAGTTCCTACTTACGAGCTTCCGGCTCACATCTACACGCTCCCACTACGTTCACTTCGCGGAAACTTGATGTTGACATCTCCAACCACCTTCCAGGGCAACACGTCGGATACATGTTACTGTGAATATACTATGTGTTTCCTAATATGTAGCAAGTAGTCGGGGAGTGGATAGTGCCCCTGAACAATACAAACTGTCCCTGTGAGCATACGTCTTAAAGTAGATAGTTTCTGAGGTACAGACCTCGCAACATTCTACCACGTGTATTGGTTATCGTTTACGAGGTGTGCCTGTTAACGTGATCAGCTGCGAGTTTTTTTAAACTTCCTCGAGACGCAGCTCCCGATCGCGAAATAACGATTTTCGTAACGTTTACGGTGTTTGGTATTCTAAGTTAAAGACGACTTCTCGAATTTCGTAAGGAAACGGTCGATAGCAGTCGACAACTAACGTGTTGTCGAAAGCTGCTTTCCCAATCGGGAAGCCAGTTTCAACATGGCGGCTGAGAAACATAGTGGCCGTATTTGTTGCAAACGAACACAAACTTTATGGCCCCGCCCTTCTTAAACGTTGTACGCGACATATAAATTGTTATAGTGCACATTGAACATTATTAAATGCATAAAATTGTACCAACACATGTTTAGAGTTATGCATCTGATATTCCTGTATCTTGAGTCAGTTTTGTTAAGTGTAGAAATGGCCGAGTGGTTACATCGCGTGGCTGCCGACAAATAGAGCAATATGTTTCTCGTTTTTGTTTTATTTTTCAAAATAATTTCGAAAACAATTCTATTCCTACGCACAGTAATCAAATTATTTACAAGGGTGGTTTCTATAATTTTATGAATAAATGTATATATAGACTACACAGTTTTTTGTACCAAGTACTTTCTTTAGCAGCGGTAACAAATTTGTGTGTTCCTGCAATAACAAATTAAACAAATTTTATTATTTATGATTTGTTACTTAGGCTTAGCAAAAATTTTCTAGGCAAACTTACATATATTTTTACTTGAGTATTGCATTTATTAGAACGGCATTTTGCGTACAGTCTTCTATGCATTACGTTTAAGTACGTACATCACAGTGAAAATTGACTGTCAGATGGGACTTCTACGTAACGAATTGTAATTTTTTAAAATTTGTTTAAATACGTTCCTTTAAAACGAGTAATATTTTCAATACAACACATTAACTATTCTCCGTGCCACCACTTTCCTCACCAACCGTCTAAACATACCAACAGGTAGTGGCCATGTCGAGAAATTTCACTCTAAACTTCCCGCGTTACACTTTGATAAATTGAACAAAACTTGTTTTAGATAAGACAAAATATAAATAATAATCCATGTATGCACACTTTTTTGCATTAACTTACTATTCATGTGCACAGTTTAAACGAATAGCTATAATTTAATAATACATTATTGTAAGCACGGCGTATGTTTGCATTCGTCACGTTGCCTGCCTGGAAAGACGGAAGGGGAAGAGCGTTGCCGAGAGAGTGTCGTTTTGTAACGATAGAACGCCTAGAATCACTACTTAGGCATGTTTACCTCCCGATCGTTTCAAACTGCGTTTCCCGATCGGTGGCAGCGCTGACAGTCGAGATGAACATCGAGACCTGCCGATAGAATACCCGAGAAACTTATGGTGTGAGTGTTATAACCTTTCTTGCACAGGTGGATAGGCCATGCAGGACCAATCGCCTGGCCTGCACGCTCCCCTGATCTCAATCCACTGGACTATTACATGTAAGGGCATCTCAAGGTAATTGTTTATGCAACTCCAGTTCCGGACATCGTAGTGCTTCGCTAGCGAGTGGAACAAGGGTACCAGCAGATACGTGTGATTCCTGGGGTATATGAACGTGTCAGACATTAAGTGACGCGGCGTGTTCAGGCACAACGTGGACATTTAGAGCACTTGTTGTAGAGTGGCGTATCACTGCTGGTACGCCAACATGGCTACAGATACTCGAACTGCAATGTGTCAGGAAGACGATTACGAACACATCCAGTACAACATTGGAAGGCCTGTAACTCTGAAACTACCGACTTTAGGACATATGTTCATATGGACATTGTGTTGTTTTAGGATGCACTATACACTTCCCAATTACGTTCCCACATATAAAAAAGAAGAGAGCTCTAAATAAATAGCACTGCGCCAGTAAAATCTGAATATCTCTTGACCACAAAGGCATAATGAAAGCAGTACGAATACTGCATTTAATATCTTATTGAAAACAAGAAAAGCTCGTATCTGAGTCTTCGTCCCCTCATTCCACATTACCAGTTATTTATTTCTGATCGCAGCTTCTGGTGTTTTACGTCGTTTACGGCTAAATCCACCATCCTGAATAAAATGCGGAAACACAGCAAAAAAAATAATAATATATATATATGTTTTGAATATCTATGCGTGCAAAATAGCGCTTATAAACAAAAGTTGCAATGGCCTACATGAACAAACTTTTCGTAAAAGGAAGTTTTATTATGATACATACTTCAGTCTGTTTTTCCTGCGTAATTGAACAAGAACTATGTAATTGAAGTGCTTAGGAAACCTCTCAGCTCATTTTGTATTCACGTGAAAAACTAGTCTTTCGTAGCATGTATTAATTAGTATTGCAATAAATTCTGGTACAAACCTTATTTCCCGTAGCGTGTTATTACATTACTTACTGGTAAAGTATCAATTCCAGTGTTTTTGTAATGTCTAGGGGTAAGAAAAATAGTACTCTTGTTGAAAAGGAACAAGATTACTTAAAATAACTACTTTCGTGAATTATAAGACAAATTTGACCACACAGTAAATAATAGACATAAAGTACTTTCGAATTTGTAAAATATTCCTTAAATTTACATGAATTTCTACACATAAAAATTTTTAAGAATTTTTGAGAAGTAATTGTGTTAATGTCTTGAAGTAGTCAGTAACTTAAAATTTTTATGCAAATATTATAGTTCGGTATTATTTTCAGTTTTCCTTAACGCTACATCTCTATAACGCCAAATTCGCGGTTGCGAAAGTTACAGCTAAAATAGCAAAATATATAAAAAAAACAACTTAGTTGGCGACAATCACGAACGACCAACAGGCGTGAGTACGAACTAACGAGAGGAACTGAGCTCGACATAAGGGCCTTGCTCGAGTGCGACTGCTCAGATAGACTTCTGCAGGCTGCTGTGGTCGTGAGATATCGCTGTTTGGTTTCGTTCCAGCGACAGCTTTCGCCAGCTATTTTCGTCCTCCACAGTCACTGTCGCTGCTACTCTATGCACACGTCACTGCTACGTGCGTGCGGCATTCGACCGTGCGAACACCAAGTGCTTGCTTACCCGTTATTTGTTCTTCTAAAGTCACGTCTGGAACAGATGTTCTGTGTAACCAGGTTTGCCATTAATACGAGTTACGCTGAAATCTAAATATGGATGACTGCGAAAATGTTTTTTTTTTTTACTCGTGCTATTTTGCGTACCTACGTTTGGTTTTTCTTGGAGCAGCATAGACTTCAAAGAGCTTATTTTGCTGGCACTCCTAGTCGAGTATTGAAGTTCCGTCTCATCATATTAGGTTCTTTGATGTCTTGCTAATTTCAGAAAGAAAAATTCTAAAAACGCTGTTACGACCATTTAGTTACTTATCTTACCATCACGTTCAAACAATATCTGAACAATTAAGTTATACATGTGCCACAATTAATGTAATAAATTAATTAAAATAATCANTCACGTTCAAACAATATCTGAACAATTAAGTTATACATGTGCCACAATTAATGTAATAAATTAATTAAAATAATCATTGATTAAAATATGAAGTCTGTAATACATGATAAGGTAAACGTCTAAAGGATAATCGTGGCATTTTCCAAATGATTAACCTGAAATCTGAAAACAATTGCAGCAAATTGCAGACCTCTGCTCAAAAACCCTCCACCAGCTAGTTGAGCTATATATTTTTTTTCAAATATAGAACACAGAAACAGTGGCTCGACAAGCATTAGCAGTGTTGAAAATATGTGGTTCTTGTGTTGCGGAAAACTCTCTGAGGAAAATGCACGATCTGCAGCATCGTTTTCGGTGTGAGAACATTACGTCACACCGACATCCGACGACACGAAGATCAGTGTCGTGAAATGTGGTTCTCGCATACAGTATCCGACGGTATCGGGTCTGTCAGGATTATCGGCGCGACAACCGGTTTTCAGTGGCCTGTGTGTCGTCAGTCTGATATAACAGCTGTCGAGAACTATGCATGTCGGAGTAGACCACCTGTTTTACTTTGTGTTCAGTGCTCAACATATCTGAAAGTGAGAATGTAGACGCCCGTCAAAGAGAATGTCAGTCTGATATAACAGCTGTCGAGAACTATGCATGTCGGAGTAGACCACCTGTTTTACTTTGTGTTCAGTGCTCAACATATCTGAAAGTGAGAATGTAGACGCCCGTCAAAGAGAATGTCAGTCTGATATAACAGCTGTCGAGAACTATGCATGTCGGAGTAGACCACCTGTTTTACTTTGTGTTCAGTGCTCAACATATCTGAAAGTGAGAATGTAGACGCCTGACCCGACAACATTTCGGTTGGTGTGCGAACACTCTAAAACCGGATTCTAATCTGAGATGCAAGGAATGCACAGGATAATGAATAGGGACCACAATGGCATTCGTCTGGATTTGGGATGACTTAATAAACCACTTCGACAAACCATCCTCCCCCTAACAGTCAAATTAAACACATGTTTTTTTTTTTAAGAGAGGCAGACATGCTACCGCGTGACAAACCTCAATAACCACCTAAGATCAAAACTGGTTCGAGCACAGAGTGAGGTGCTGGAAGCCGACTAGGCGTATATACGTGCACCGACGTCTTAGCTAACTCCGATCCAACACTTGCGGCGGGTAGGATGTCTATGCTTTCACACGCAACGACTATCTGAGTCCAGATCTGTCTCAGTTCGTCAAAAACAAAAACGAATACGTTTCCTATATTTATCAGAAAACTTTACCTTCTTTATTTATTACTAGCTGTGCCCGCGGCTCCGCTCGCGTGGACTACCGAATTACTGTCTAGGTTTTTTTTTAATAAGGTCCCCCCTCCCTCACACGACGCTTCCACCCGCGTACGGCAAACCGACTCGCGAAAGTAAATTTTTTGAGATATTTTCTCGCGATAAATAGTAGACAATATCAACTTTCAGCCGTCCAACTATTTCTGTGCAAGAAATTACGTCGATCTGTTACTAGGTTGCGACGTTGCATTGTTATTGCGTTTGTGTACTTTTTCATTTTCCAGTGAGAATTTCCCCAAGGAAATGAGACATTTTCTCGGGGTTAAAAGTAGCCTATGTCACTTCCCAGCTCTCCGACTATCTTTTCCAAAAATCACGTCGATCCGTTGCTCCGTTGGACAAACAAACAAACAAACACACTTTCGCATTTATATAATAATTAGTTAGGCTTTATATAACAAGAACCGATATATTTTTCAGTTACATATCAAACGATAAGTTATTTTACATACCGATACTTATCGATATGTCGATAATTATGGACATATCAATAAGTATCGATATATCGATATATCGAGCATTGACGCAGCTTTGTCGCCCGAGCGCAAATTTTACAAAAAGAAACATTTTGAGGGAAGGAAATATTTTTTCGGTATAAAAAGTAGTCTGTGTCAACTTTTACTGCAGTACAGAAGCACAACCGCCGATCTTTCATGGTACGTCTTGAGCGAAGTAGCGCAGAGGCATGCCAATATATTCGCGTTCTAGAGGACCGGAGTTCGAATCACAGTCCGGCCATTCTCATTTTGGCTTTCCATGGTTTCCCGAAATCGTTCCAGGTCAATAGAGACATGCACCCAGTAAATTTGGTAATGAAGAAGGGAAAAGTTTTATCTGTGGTAAAAACACTTATTAGTATTTCTCTGTTATAGATCGATATATGCTGCCACTGAGATTTTTTAGGTCTTTTTATTCTACACAATTCTTTAATATATTATTATATCTTTCCATATTTAACGGTTTAGACAGCGCATTGCAAGAGAGCGCGCTGGCGGCAAACTTTTTTCCGACTTGATTCACTATTATTATTGTTTGTAAATTTTTTGACATATTTTCTGGCAATAAAAAGTGGTCAATATCACTTTTTAGCCCTCCAACTATTTCTCTGCAAGAAATTACGTCGATCTATTTGCTCGGTTGTGATGTTACATTGTCGACGTTGCATTGTTGACGTTCCATTGTTATTCCGTTTGTGTACTGTTTCCATTCTCCAATGAGAATTTTAATTAGAAATTTCAATAAGATATTTTCTCGTGATAAAAAGTTACCTATGTCACTTTCCGATCCTCCAACTATCTCTGTGCAAAAAATCACGTCGATCCGTTGCTCCGTTGCGACGTGAAAGAGGGACAAACAACCAACCAAACACACTTTCGCATTTATATATATATATAGATAACTCTTGAAGAAATATAAGACGAAAGACAGGCGACATCGGGTTCATCCATTGCTAACATGAAGATTTACACGCCTGTAGTTTAGTCCCATAAACATGGCCTACTCCACATCGTACTGAAATAACAGCATCACACTATCAGTTTCAAGCAACAACGTAAGCCTACTCTCGCATCACACAGACTGAACTATGAGCACTGAACACACAACAGGTGGCTTACTACGACATATCGGAACATGTGAGCAAGTACACATAAGAAAGCATTGTCCTCGACAACCTGCTGTGTATCGGACCGACAGTCTACTTGCCAAGATACAGGCCGCTGTACTGTCGGACAACCGAATGTCGGGTTGATCATTCTCACCGACCCGACACTGCCGCACACTGCGCAAAACCCCCATTTCAGCTCAGTGATGTTCATGAGTTGTATAGCGGAAAGGACCACTTTACATATAACTACAATAAATCCAATAATTTAAATTAATACNTGATGTTCATGAGTTGTATAGCGGAAAGGACCACTTTACATATAACTACAATAAATCCAATAATTTAAATTAATAAATTTTTTTATTGTATAATTAAATTATAAAAAATAACAATTTAGATTTTAACCTATGATTATATCAAAAACAATTTTTAAAAAAATTATTAAATTTAGTAATTGGAATTAATTTTTCTTAAATTAATTTTTAAATGTTATAAATATTTTATTTATAAATTTTGACAATATGGTATCAAAATTTAGGCAGCTGATGTAAAATGTTTTAATTTTATATTCAAAATTTGTTTTTTTATGTTGGAAAAAAAATAAATTATTGAAATATAATGTTTGATTATGACTATTTTTAACTTAAACGAGTAGGTAATTAATATTATTATTAAACCAAGTGATTCATTTTTATTCGTAAAACATATTTTTAATTATTATATAATAGTCTTAATTATTCGTAAAGTGGTCCTTACCGGCCTTTACATATACTACTTTCTTTTCATTAGACACCGTTAATATAGGTGCGTGTGCAAAAGGCCTAATTCTCTCCGCAGGCATATTATGACCCACGAACGGCAGTTAGCTTCCGAACGCAACTCAACGTAGTACCGTGTCCCAGAGATTATGACCACTCCTCCTTACAACGATCGCTACCTTGTGCTTCAAAGCAAACAATTTGAGTCAACACACACTTCGCGACGACAGTTGGCAATACTTACATTGGAAAATATCTCCCTTATGAATAAACTTGAGGCAAGTTTCTGTCTTCAACGTTTCCCAAAAGTCATTTTCAACGTCACTTAAATGAACAAGTGGGCAAAGGATAAAATAAGTATAAAAATATACACATTACAACAATCGAGAAAAATAGTTAAAAGTGATCATTTAGCACGAAGTTGTGAGCTGTGATATTTCATATTTTGCATAACTTTTACGTGGCTTTTTTCTTGTGTACCTGCTGATAATCGTAGGTTATAAACGCTAACATTCCTGGTATATTAATAAAATTTCACGTAAAAATCAGGAGTAACGTTTTCAGACGATAAATATTTTGTAAACGTGAATTTTAATCATAAAATGCAACCTAACCAACAGAATATTCTCTCTTTAAAACGTTTATTCATAATAAACACCCCATACCATGAACCATATTTTATTAGGTTTGTTGTAATTTGTAACTCGTAATACATAATACAAAAAAACTGTAATTACATACATTGTATTTTTAACTCGTACNGTTTGTTGTAATTTGTAACTCGTAATACATAATACAAAAAAACTGTAATTACATACATTGTATTTTTAACTCGTACATAGCAAATAATAAAAATTAAGTGTAGGTTTACGTGAATATAAATTTCAGATATTTAAAAATGTTTATAATTTATGTGCACAGCGAGAAAAAATTTGCAAGGGCTAGTTTGTTAAAACGCTAAAAAATTTCAGTAGTTAAAAAAAAATAACGTACCTTTATAGAAACAACGAACATCCTGCGTCTAGTGAGTAAGCAGCGACTCTATCCACTACGCTGCGTTGCACGTGGCAACTACGCGATTCAGAGCAGTTTAAGAGGCTTCCACACCACAGTGCAGCACGCCGGCTTCCAAATATACGTAGTCATTTTGGAAACAAAATATCAGTTTCTTCTGTAACCTTAAACTACTTTAAACATGAAAATGAATACTTTAATGTACGAGAGATGCTCTTTCTAAGTTCAATTATTTCATTACAACAGTTTTTTTTTCACGAGGTAACGGCCACTCATGACAAATGTCCGCCATTTTCTCTTGCTGTACGAGACACAAAGTGGTTAGCGCGGTGTGTGTGTCCCGCGTTAAGTTTGCGACCGTTTCTATCGCCGACGCAAGCTGAGAGGTCGTAATCAGAAGCAACGCAAAGTACGGTTTTGCGTCGTGGTCGAAAGCGAAACTGATGTTCGTTTCCCGGCGACGCAGTCTTGAGAGAGACACTGGCTTCCACCGGACGGTCGTACGAACTACCCCGCGCCCACTCACGAGGCAAGCGGGCGAGGGTGCACCTTGCTCCTCCGAGTACAGTAGTAAGGGGTCAGTGTCAGGGAATGTCCGGGTGTGGAGGGCTGGCCGAGTGTTCCCAGAGCCGACGGCCAACAGCCACCACTCCTACTGTGGCCGCGAGAGGATGTGCTGTCATCGCCGTGGCCGGCATAC